>JAPKLX010000056.1:335611-404648 GCA_026898415.1 Leonotis leonurus
ATGAAACTAATGGGCTTAAGTTAGGAGAGCATAAGGGCCGGGTATCGGGCCTACCTTTAAGAATCAAACAGGCCCAGATTTAAAAGGGGTAACTGGGCCAGCAAAAAAATTAAAAGAACTGGGCTTAAGTGAAATTTATAAGTGGGCCGAATTTATTTGAGAGTGGGCTGAAATTATTGAAATTGGGCTAGATTTATTTGTGTTGTGATAAAATTTATTTAATGGCTAATAGATACCTACATTATATTCAAACATTAGAATTGATAATTTAGAAAATTAATGTCTAAATTTTGAATCAAGAAATCTAATTAAATCAATAATTAGGTTTTAAATTAAGAGATTGGATATCTCTAGTTAAGTTAAGAAAGGAATTAGGGTGCAACTCAATATAAACTCTTCAGGAATTATTAAAGGAATTAATAATTTGTAAGGATATCTAAAAGATTAAATTAATTATTATTTAAACTAAGAATTTAATTATTCAAGTAAGTGTTAATTCACTTATATTACTCAATGTTAATTACTTGAGTAATTTGAACAAGATTTGAACCTTAGAAAATATATTGATTCGAGGGATCAATATTTTCAATTAACGAAATTGAACGAGAACCCGAGAATAAGATATTCTTACGATTTAGATGTTCCAAAGCGTTTAGAGCATTTTAACTTATACGAGATTTTTCTAAAGGTTCTTACAAGAAATCTATTCCGCATTTCAAGACCAAAGCAAGTGCAAGTCGAAGCTATCCAAGTAGGCTTTCTATTACAAAGAAATTATGTGTGCTTGTATGCTATCATGTTTATATTTCGGAAAGGTTTTCAACTGAGAACTTATGTTTTAAAGTATTGTATTGCCGAAATGTTTTATGTTTTGTATGATACCTATCTGATATGATTAATCGAATTCGGGTTCTAGTGGGTAAGCAACCCCGCTCGAACTAGTGTACGAAGGTGTTGACCGGTCAGGTGTCCGTAGAAGGTGGCCAACTTCACGGTACACGTAGAAAACAGATATGGTAGAATACTAAAGAACTTAGACAGCTGTCGAACTAGGTTTCACAAAAATGATTTAGTGAACGTAGGTGCTTTTAAAGATAAAACCCCTATGTTTCACTCTTTACGGCAATGACAATTATATAGGTATGTATGCGATTTCGGCATGTGCCTACTGAGTACGTTTGTACTCAGCCCTGCATGTATTTTTAAATGTGCAGGTTGAGACGTGATGAATGGAAGTGCTATGGCAGGCTTGTCAGTCTTTCGTGTGGTTGAACTCTTGGGGGTTTACGTGTCTTCATACACGTAAATTTATGTAGATCCTTTTTCCGCTGCAAGAAGTTTTATTATTATTGTTTGACGTAGGTGTCAATTCGGAGTTAAACTCTTTGTTATGAACTAAAACTCAGTTATCGAAATATCCTTTTGTCTCAGTTAAAGTATACAGTTTCTTTATTATCCTTTAATTATTTATCTTATAGTCGCGTATCTCGACTTTGCCACCAAGGGCGAAGGACGGACGTGACACTTTTTTCGGACAATAAAAGTTTCAAAATAGGACCTCCCAAGTATGAAGTTCATTATATAGACAATTTAAGCTTAAATAACATTTGTTTAAAAAAGTGATTGACTGTTGTGTTCTTACACAACAGTCAATAACCCAAAAAATTTATAGGACATAAACTTGTCAGTTAAAGATGAAAAAATGTATAAAAACAGATAAATCTATACAAACAATAAATAAAAAATATATTTTATAACCTCACGTTTTTTGACATGTGTTCTTTGAAATTTATCAGTATCAACCACTGTATTTTAAATATTTTAATAAGCTCACTAAAACTGCATTTTGGACCATTGTATTTTCAATATGGATTATTTACTTGTTTCTACTTGCTTCATTTGTCTTGTAATGAACATACATCTTAGCATACTTTGTCTTGTAATGAACATACATCTTAGCATACTGCCAACTGGTGCAGTTAAGGATACATTTTTTAATGTTCTGAAAATTAAAAAATAATACTCCCTCCGTCCATGAAAATAGTTTACGGTTTGACCCGGCACGGATTTTAATATTATGTTTTGACTTTAATGGGGATATGTAGTTAATGGAGTTAGGGTTCCACTTAAAGTATTGTTTTAAATTGAATTGTGTGTAGTGGATGTGGTGGGTCCACTTACTATAAAAGGAAAGTTTCAAATGTAAACCATTTTCGTGGACATCCCAAAATGGCAAAACGTAAACCATTTTGGTGGACGGAGGGAGTATTATAAAACATGGTTATTATAATGCTTGCAAATTCACTGAGCATATCAGTCATACATTTTAGCATATTGTTGTTTTAGAAAACTGCTAACTGGTACAATATAAGACACATTTTTTAGTATGTAATATATCTTAGCATATTGTTGTGTTAGCAAGCTACCAATTGGTGCAGTAATGATACATTTTTAATTTATTATAATGCTTGCAAATGCCTTGTACATGCTATAATTTATTTTAGTATATTGTTGTGTTAGCAAGCTGCCAACGGTGCAATATATAGGATACATTTTTTTACCCTTCATTATATCGTTAAGTTGTTGCTCTATTTATAAATAATATGAAATTCCAATAACATCTAACAATTCGTGCAATATAACATATGTTTAATTTATGTCCAAACTTCCTAATAGGATGTCTTGGTAAAGTAATTAAAATGCTTCACAATTCTCAACTGTAAATTATAAAAAATATCATATTAAAAAATTCTGAATTGTAAATTATCAAATTTCTGTAAAAACCTACCTGACGGGGGTGCCTTTGAAAACTAATTAAAACCTAATCCATAACCTTTATTTCTTATACGTTTGCGAACTATAGTTTTATTAATAAAACCTTCATAATACAATGCTTTATAAGATTGAGAATTTCTTCCTTACACAACACTCATGAAATTTATCAAAAACATTGCCCTAAACTCCATTTCATATGCCTAATAAAATTATTATTTTTGAACTCCATTTCAGAAACAATGCCATAAACTCCATAACTTTTGTTACTTTTTGAACGTTCAACTCCATTTCATATGCCTAATAAAAGTTTTACTTTTGAACTTTGATCAAAATTGTTATTTCTCAATTTAAACTCCATAAACGCTACTAAGTTTCAGCCTTAAATGCCCAAGAAAAGTGTTACTTTTTACAAACATACTTTTTTCATCTAATCCATAAATTTTGTAAGCAATGTGTGAATTACACTTTTATTAACAAAACCTTAAATAAGTTTCACAATCTTATGAAGTTGGTTGTTTATAAGATTACTGAAACAATATCAGAATTATACCAAATTAGGAAATGCAGTAATTTAAAAGTTAATAATTACTAAAACATAAATTAGTATAAATAAATTGGAAACCTAGAAGTTATCTGTAGCAAAATATTAAAACAAAACATAACAATTAAATTTATCAGAAACATTGACATAAACTCCATTTCATATGCCTAATAAAATAGTTTCTTTTGAACTTCATTTCAGAAACAATGCCATAAACTCCATAACTTTTACTTTTTGAACTTTCAACTCCATTTCATATGCCTAATAAAAAATTTACTTTTGAACTTTGATCAAAATTGTTATCAACTTTAAATTCCATAAACGCCTCTAAATTTCTGCCTTAAATGCCTAAGAAACGTGTTACTTTTTTCAAACGAACTTTTTTTCATCTTATCCATAAATTTTGCAAGCAAAGTTTGAATTATTCTTTTATTAATAAAATTTTAAATAAGTTTCACAATCTTAGGATGCTGATTGTTTATGAGATTAATGAGACAATAACAGAACTATACCAAATTAGGAGCTGTAGTAATTTAAAAGTCCATAATTACTTAAACATAAATTAATATAAATAAATTGAAAACCTAGAAGTTATTTGTAGCAAAACATTAAAACAAATCTTAACAATTAATATGTCCATAGCCCAAAAACAACATTCATACATAATTTCAATTACAAAACATGGAAAACAAAACATAGATAAATAGTTGCTAATAATTAGACCATCTTACTACATTGACTACTTTACATGCTAAACTAGTCAATACGCCAAAAAACACATAAGTAGGTACCAAAAAAAACATTAAAAGGAAATAAGATGCCTGTTAAACCTGAACCCCATAAATTCATACTTTAAAACTAAAAAATCATGACGATATATCCCTCCTTTTCAATCTTAACAACAACCAACTTATTGGGCTTGTTGTTCGAATCAACATCATTAAATTCCTAAAGCAGGGATCTCTTAGCAGAACCTGTGTATTTCCCACCATGTTTAATCCTAGAAACACCTTTCCAATTATATGTGTTTGAATATATTTCCCAACATCCAAGAAAAAATAAACATTCATTGTCAGTTAAGTGTAATTTCAGCATATAATCAAATCCATATAAATATACTATACCTTAAAAACAACTTTCTCTACTGTAGTCTCAATGACTTTCTCAATCACATAACATATAACAATAATATGATTTTAGATATATTTACATATGATAACAAACAAATGCATACAAAACTAAAAATATATACAACAAAATGCTAAAAAATTATCTAAACTCCATCTCATAACTAAAAAACGAATAATACATCTGGAACATCTTTCCCACCAACATTGTCTGTGCAATCATGACTTTCATTCTCAACAATCTGAAATAATTTACTAATTACTTCATATTATAACTAATCTGAATTGATAATTAAAGAATACTAATATAAGAAATAAGACCTGTGAAGATTTACCCAGCTTAAAAGAACCATTAATCTGTGTAAGTGATTCACACTCATCCATAAAAACCTCGTCTGCGAGATTAATGGTTGACTTCACATTCTCCCGATTATAAAAATCTAATCGGATCATATATTCTTGTAGAATATCCGCATCAGTGAATTATGTATTTTAATGTAAGAAGATTGTTAAATTATGTATTTTAACGTCTGTGAATTAAGCAAGAGATGTAGTTGGTTGTATGTTGAATGTTTAAGCTGTGATTTTATGCATATTAACAGTCCTCTCTTAAGAAATAAAATTGAATATCAGATTAACAGATTGCAACATGTTCTAAATTAAATTAATGTATATTTTATGGTAACAGCATCTGAAGAGATGCAATGTTAATGGGTTGTATGTTGAATGTTTTAACATGTTAACATGATGTATATTATTTAAGCTATTAATGTATATGTTATGTTAATAGGTTTCAACATGTTCTAATTTAAAATTAAAACTTTTCAAGGTACAAGGATTCACGTGACTGTCCCTAGGTTGCAAGTTAATACATTTAAGGATAAGCTCAAGGAGGGTATTGTTGTTCATATTCACAATTTTTTGTGAAAAAGAACTTTGCAAGATACATGACTGCAACTCACGAACATCGTGTTGTTCTATTTAATAGAACTAAAGTGTCAGAAGTGATGGACGAGGATTTTCCTAATTTTCGTTTTACATTCAAACCGTTTTCTGAGATTTCTGCTATACATAATGTGGATGTTGCTGCTTTCTTTGGTATGTCTGTTATATTTCAAAGTATGTAAATTATAAATTATTACATTTTTATGTTATACTTTAACATTTCCCCCCATTTGTGAACAAATGTTACAGGTGTGATCATTAGCAAGGGCTTCATAAAAGACCATAATAGCGTCAAGCTTATTGAACTAGTTCTTGAGGATGTAAGGTAGTTTTAACAGTTTTGGTTATATTTAAGATTTCAGTGTGTTTTTTAGATTGTTTTAATATTTTAACATATTTTGCAGTCACAATAAATTGTACTGCATGCTGTGGGTTTTTTAGATTGTTTTAATATTTTAACATATTTTGCAGTCACAATAAATTAACGACAATCATAGTAGTGCACTCCCAAACTATTAACGACAATCATAGTAGTTCACGCCAATCATAGTAGTGCACTCCCAAACTATTAATGATGCATTATTCGTGCTATCAACCACATTAATTATGAGCATGTACCTAATATATTAAAAACATAACAAAACATTAAAAATTTTAAACATGGTTAAGTAGTCAATTAAAATGATAAGAAATAAATATATAACTGTTGATTAACACTCTCATCGTATCTGTTGCAACTGCCACACAAGAAGCCACCTTAACAACCTTCTTTGTGCAGCGTTTGTATGCAATGTAGTACCAAGATGAGGGGCAGTCTACTGCTTCTATCTTGCCACACACCCACACCAATCCATCCTACCAAAAAAATATAATACATACAATTTAATATATAAATGTAAAGATTATAAAGAAAACAATAAAATTGTAACATATCAAACCTCAATAGCATATATATCGTCTAAGTATCTAGCGTAATCAGTGCCATTAGAAAAGTTCATCGGCTTCAGGTACTGCATTCCGAGTAGGATAACCCATTACTTTTGAAACGTCCATCTCCACTTATCCTAAAATAGATTGAAACAATTACTAAAAGTTGACAACAACTTTAATTAAAAAACGAAATATTGAAACCAACAATCATCAGGTCCAAAAACTTTATAAATAGTAAATTATAAACTAAATAAAACATGTTTGAACTGTTATAAAAATGTGGTAGTGACATTAACTAAATAACAAAATTATAAAAGATCACCTTTGCCTAAAATCATTTATCTCATCAAAGTTATTGTTCAATAAAGCCCTTGACACATTTAGAGTTGTCTGCACACGTACATCACTTATACATAAGAATAAAATCAATTAATAAAATATCTACATTTACATACAACATCATATTACGATTATACGTACCTCTCCACCTACTTGCCCTACAATACTGTATCATCACAATTGAAACCTTTTTATCCTCGAGATCAATATGTAATTGAAAGTTATCCACAAACTCGTCCCACAACATGCAGTAAAATTTATTGTGACTGCAAAATATGTTAAAATATTAAAACAATCTAAAAAACCCATAGCATGCAGTACAATTTATTGTGACTGCAAAATATGTTAAAATATTAAAACAATCTAAAAAACACATTGAAATCTTAAATATAACCAAAACTGTTAAAACTACGTTACATCCTCAAGAACTAGTTCAATAAGCTTGACGCTATTATGGTATTTTATGAAGCCCTTGCCAATGATCACACCTGTAACATTTGTTCACAAATGGGGGGGAAATGTTAAAATATAACATAAAAATGTAATAATTTATAATTTGCATACTTTGAAATATAACAGACATACCAAAGAAAGCAGCAACATCCACATTATGTATATCAGAAATCTCAAAAAACGGTTTGAATGTAAAATGAAAATTAGGAAAATCCTCGTCCATCACTTCTGACACTTTAGTTCTATTAAATAGAACAACACGATGTTCGTGAGGTGCAGTCATGTATCTTGTAAAGTTCTTTTTCACAAAAATTTGTGAATATGAACAACAATACCCTCCTTTAGCTTATCCTTAAATGTATTAACTTGCAACTTAGGGACAGTCACGTGAATCCTTGTACTTTGAAAATTTTTAATTTTAAATTAGAACATGTTGCAACATGTTAACATAACATATACATTAACAGCTTAAATAATATACATCATGTTAACATGTTAAAACATTCAACATACAACCCATTAACATTGCATCTCTTCAGAGGCTGTTACCATAAAATATACATTAATTTAATTTTGAACATGTTGCAATCTGTTAATCTGATATTCAATTTTATTTCTTAAGAGATGACTGTTAATATGCATAAAATTACAGCTTAAACATTCAACATACAACCAACTACATCTCTTGCTTAATTCACAGAAGTTAAAAAACATAATTTAACAATCTCTTTACTTTGATTTTTGTCTATATAATTAACAATCTCCTACATTTAACAGTCCCATTACTATGATTTTCGTCTATATAATTAACAGTCTCCTACATTTCTTATTTAACAGTTAAATACATCTCTTGCTTAATCTAAGGTCAATCAATTTTTATAATAAATAATCCCTGAGTACTTTAAAACTTAATTAACAAGCCCTAACTGATTTTTTTCTAAATTACATAAATCAGTATGACTGAAATAATCTATAGTTAACACATACACTTCATCTCTTACTTAGTTTTTCTGCCTATATAATTAACACATACACTACATCAAATAATTAACAAATAAACTGCATCTCTTACTTAAGTAATATATAGTTAACACATACACTACAATAATTAACAGATAAACTGCATCTCATACTCCAATAATATATAGTTAACACATACACTGCATGGTTTAACTGCATCATATCTGGATTAACTTATTTGAACATAACTGTAATCACATCCTTAGTAATATTTTTTTCAATGTAATTAACAGTCCCCTGCACTTCTTATTTAACTGTCCCTTGCATCTCTTACTTAATCCAAGCTCAATCAATTTTTATAAGAAACAATCCCTTAGTTGTTTAATCTTAGTAAACAGTCTCTTATTTAGTTTTTTTAAATAAACATGTGTTAACAGTCCCTTAGTCCTTTTTTATCCATATAATTAACAATAACTTATTCATTTTTATGCATACTGCATCCATTTAAGTAGTTATAAAATATGAAGTTGTAATAAAATACGTATACTGCAAATAACAGTAACTTATTCATTTTTTTTCAACACATAAAGCATTCAGAGTCAATGCATTTTTTTAATCAACATTTATCATGTGTATTTACCTTTAACTTCATCCTTGATCATTTTGTATAATTAACACTCTCTTATTCATTTTTACCTAATTAATTATGTTTATGTAAATCCAGTAAATTTTGACATTATGATCATTATAACAAAAAATATAAATTTACATATACTTTCATGTAAATATCTTCATGATCACGTAGCATGCATCTCTTAGTTAACTTAAGCTTAGGGGTGTTTATTAAGGTATCGGGTTTCAAGTATTACCCAAAATACTCGATCCCTATCGGGCATTAGGATACCCGAAACCCAAAAAACGGGTATCGAGTATACTTGAATACTTGACGGGTGTGTCCGAAAACCCGTAATGTTCATTACTAACTTTAATTAAAAGTTAAGAATTTGAATTGTATAGTTCCAACTTCCAATGCACGCTCACATTTTTTTTATGCAACTTTTCATCATTACCCATGCCATTAGTACTTTCTTTTTTCAATAAAAATTAATAACTCTTTCTTTCTAAAACACACACAAATAAAAAAACAAAAATCCTTCTTCCTCTTTATCCCATCGTGTGCTTCTTCAAGCTTGCAGTATTATACACATCAATGGAGGTTCATACTGACAAGTCTAAATTCAACTCACATAATTCCACGCTATACATAATACACGCGCCCGCCTGCATCTCTCTCTCATATCCTCAATCTCACAGGCCAAGCCTTCATCAGATAACTTCTCAGCAAATCTTTTCTTGGTAACCCAAATCCTTAACAATTTATGTTAAACGAGTGTTCGTGGTTGAAGCTAAGTTGGTGGAGCAAGATTCTTTTGTAGAAGATACAGTTTGAAATTTCGTTGAAGACAACTTGATGAAGCCAAATCTTTTGTTCGGGAAATTCGGGTATCCCGATACCTGACCCGAAATACTCGAGTCGTCGAGTATCAGGTACCCGTAATAGAAATACGGGTCGGGATCGGGTTTATATTTTCTATGATTTTCGGGTACGGGTACCCAACCTTTTTGGGTAGGTTACCCTACCCTACCCTACCCGACCCGAATAGACACCCCTACTTAAGCTCATTGAAATTATGTATATAGACTAAAATTCATGATCAGTGCAGTATATTACCTCATTATCATAAACCACACATTCAATGCTCATAACATCTCCTCCTTCCTTGTTTGATTTTTGGTAATATAAACGTGATATCCTTGCTTTGATCACAAAAGTGGTGACTGGAGATTTAAGGTTACTAAGTTTTGTATAGAATGGATCCATCCTCTGTCATCAAGTAAAAAACAAAAATGTAAAATCAGAGAACCAATATGGCTGGAACACTTAAGATATTGTCTCCTTAAATTTAAAAGTCATCTAATTTTTTTACTAAATTGACAAACTGCTTTCTCAAAATAAATTTTTATCAAATCACATACTGTAAGAGATATTAGTTGTTCACGAAAAAAATAATTCCAACTTCTTTGCCTTCTTTCTTCAAAACTCAAAAAATGTTCCTTCAAATTCTACATATAGGATAATAGTAAACATTTTCTAATTATGAAAGCTCAACATATGAGTAACTCACTACAAAACAAAAGCTCTTCTGGCGACGGAAAAATCCGTCGTTAGGAGAAGAAATCCGTCATCCCGGGGAGCTAGCGGCGGACTGGCGACGGATTTTTTTCGTCTGTATTTCGTTCGTCGTTAGCCCCTCGGAAGACGGAAAATACAGTCCGTCGTTAGCTAACGACGGACTAACGACGGATTTTATCCGTAGTTAGCCACGACGGACTGCAAATCCGTCGTCAGAGTCTCCCGGAGGCCGTTGACGGCGCCGGAAAGCTAACGACGGATTAAATCCGTCGTTAGTGGCGACGAACTGCAGTCCGTCGCCAGGCGGCGTTGACCGGTCCGTCGCCAGGTATTTTTTTTTTATTTTAATAATTAATTTTGTTTTTTTATTATTCATTACCTAAAACGTGTCATAACAAACAATACAAATATAATCCAACATTGAACAATAATTTAAAATTGAACCAATCAAATGAAATTCAAAATGAACGCGGATTTCATATAATGAACAAAATAATTAATTGTATCAGTAACAACCCACGACAAACCATAAAATAAAACAATAGTAAAGTGTATCAGTAGCATCTACGAATCGTAGTCATCATCAGGAGGAAACTGGGGAGGGGCATCAGACGGGGGAGGCTGATAAGAGGGAAAGGAGGGTGCACCTCCCTGCTGCTGAGACATCCACCGCATCACCTCGGTGTACTGCGTCTGCATGAGCGCCATCTGCTCAGCCAATCTCTGCTGCTCAGCAAGGTACTCACGGCACTCGCGATCCTGCTCCTCGACTCGGCGCCGCAGCTCCTCAACCTCGTCTCTGGATGCGCGTGATGTGGATGAGGATCCCCCGAATCTGGATGCTCTCAAGGCCTTCGCCGCGCCTCCCGTGCCGAACATCCTCTTCTTCTTGTCTGGGCCGCCAAGAACCTCCAGATACAACTCGTTTATGTCGACTGCATCGTGGTCCCCCTCGGGTAGCTGGGCCCGCTCCTCGTCAGCACGGCGAAACACCTCAGTCTGCATGCATGTAAACGAGAAATGAACATTTGTTAGTATACATATTATAAATATTGAAAATCTAATACATATATATATATATTAGATTTAAATTAAAACTCACCGCTATCGCCTCAGATTTCGGATCGGTGTATGTCCCGTCCGCATATCGATGCTCGTCCAGGAAGGAGTCGAACATGCACGAAATGGGAGCTACTCCCCTCTCACGACCTTATGCATCAAATCACAATGGAGTTGTGTCATTGAAACATGTGTATATGAATTAAAATTGTACCACATAATTATAATTATTATTTAAAGTATATTATTACCTTTTCCTCAGCTCGTTGCATGACCGACTTGGACCCTCCCCTATGCTTGATAGGACCAGTACCCGGTCCCTGAGGCTCAGACATCCGATTGCGCCTCGCTGCCTGGGATTTGGCCACAACATCATCCCGGGACCAGTAAGCGAGCCAACCCATCCACACATCATCAGTCCACCACCCAGGCTTTCCACCTCTGGGTGGCGGATCATTCCTCCTCCTCTTGATCCCGCAGATATAATCCTTATATCTCTCCCGGATCTTATCATACCATAACTCCCGAATCTTGGCATCGAGTGTCGGTTCCCAAGTAAATTTTTTCTAGCATTGAAAATGTATGTTAGAAATTGTAGTTATATGTTATAATTAAGAATGAATTTGAAATTTTTAGTAAATTTTCGAACCTTAAACTCCTCCCAATATCGCTGCCTCACGTCCTCAGGAGTGAGCTTCCAACTGTATCCAGTCGGGTTGGAAACTATCTTAAATAGTTCCCAAATGTAATCTGCCGGGTCGGCATACGGGTAAAATCCCCTACATAAGTAATTTTAGATTGATTTATGTTAGATTTTTGAATAAGTAATTAAATATTTGTAAAAATTGAAGATGTGATTGCATTTACGTACCCCAGGTCACTCACAGATAGAACAAAGTCACCTGTGGGTCTAAGCTCTCTCTGACCATCAGTGTCAGAGCCAGAAGACGGACCGCCTATGTGTATGCCACCAATATGGTGGCTCAGACCGGTCCCGGACTCATATCCAGACGATGAGCCTGGGGAACTACCCCGTCCAACGGACAGATGAGATCGTCTGGAACCCCTACCACTTGGAGTCCCCACATCATCTCGTGGTGAACCGCGCCGACTGTAAGACATCTATTATATTGAAAATAAATAAATTAATAAGATTCATGATAGACAAATCACATATACGTATAAGGTTTGTATTGAACATATAACAAGTTGCATTTATAATTAATAATTTGAAATTCGAATGTGTTAAGTTTTCTACACAAAGTGTTAAGGAGAATCCTCTTCATCGTTATCATTTTCATCTTCCTCATCCTCATCTACATAGTCATCCTCCTCATCTTCATCTTCTTCTTCGTCATCTGAAGCTTCATCCTCTTCATATTCATCATCCTCGTCATCTTCTTCTTCTGTTTCGAGGACATTATCAGAGTCTTGGTGGTCATCATCATCTTCAATTTCTACATGTTCACCGTCTCGGTGAACTGATGTAAAATCATCTACATCTACAGTAGTTACCACATGAGCGTCATCATCCTCCTGAAACGGTGACTCCAACGTAGACACGTCCGCTCGAGACTCATCGATAGTGGCCCTTGCCTTTATAGAACAAGCTTCCCACCAGTCTCTACACTGTTGGTTCATACTCGGATATGAACAGTAATACACTTGTGTAGCTTGAATGACTAATACAAATGGTTCATATTTTCTAAGTCTGCGCGTATGATTTACAGACACTAATTTGAATTGCACATCAACCCTTGTACCAGCCGGAGAGGTGTCGAACCAGTCGCACTTGAACAGAACGACCTTTTTATTGTATAATCCTGGGTATGTGAGCTCGCACACTTCGACTAATTGTCCATAAAAATCTGTTTGACTCGAGTCCCCATAGTTACCCGCTTTTATGCACACACCACTACTCATAGTTGCTTTGTGAGTTCCATGTGATATCGTGTGGAATTTATAACCGTTCACCAAATAACCATGATATGATGTAATCATTGGTGAAGGTCCACGTGCAATGTCCCACATAACAGGATCAGTTACACAATTTTGTACCTACATCACACACAAGTTTATACTTATGAAGTTATGGAGTTGTATGTCCCTTATGTAGTACTTAATTAAATAATTTCAAGTAGTTTAGTGAAAATTTGACTCACATAGGAGCAAAACCATTCAGGAAATTCTGTAGACATCATCTTGTCAATGTCCATATCAGTTATCCATGGATTTGAGTGTCTGAGATGTGATTCGTATTCCCTTCATAGAAAAGTACATATTAGTTTGTAAAAACCACACATTGCATTAAATAGTCGTATTTGATTTGTAAAAGATTACTTGATATATGGATCGATCTCCATGCAATTATGGAGTACATATAGATGTGCAGCTCTGTATTCCCTTGGATCCAATGATCTTTTCGTTATCTTTCCAAAACCAGTTCCAGCAAGTTTGAATACAGAAGACAAGTTTGATTGATCTTCTACCCTACTAGTAGAACATCCTCCAACGTAGTTGCGAGACACCTCTCTATGTTTCGTATTGACATGATCTTCAAAATAATAGGAACAAAAAGCAGTGGCTTCCTCCACTAAGTATGCATTACATATCGATCCCCCAACGCTTGCTTTGTTCTTGACATTATTTTTCAGTTTTCTTAAATATCTGTATTGAAATGATTCATTTAGCAAGCATGAAACAATAGTTAAAATTGACAAAACATTAAACACAATTGATTCAATTTGAAGTACCTCTCAAATGGGTACATCCATCGATATTGGACTGGTCCTCCATCTCTTGCCCCGTCAGCTAGATGGATAGGCAAATGTTCCATTGAGTCGAAGAAGCTTGGTGGAAATATGCGTTCAAGCTTACACAAAATCAATGGGATGTTACTGTTAAGTGTCTCCATGTCGTCACTCTTTATGTTTCGTGATGTCAAATCACGAAAGAATAGACACAACTCAGTGATGGACTTCCAAACAGCTTGTGGGAGTAGTTCTCGAAATGCAATGGGTAGTATGCGCTGCATGAAAACGTGACAGTCGTGGCTCTTCATCCCAAACATCTTAAGTTTACTCATGTCTACACATCTACCCATATTTGAGACGTAACCGTCAGGAAACTTAAGGGCTTTCACCCACTCACACAAGATTTTTCTCTCTTTTTTGTCAAGTGTATAGCATGCCTTAGGATATTTATTTGTATACTGGTCACGCATCAGCTGGGGTCTATGACAATAGAGGTTGAGTTCCTCCCTAGACTTTGCCGTGTCTTTTGTCTTGCCTTGGACATTCATAACAGTATTGAAAATGTTGTCAAACAAATTCTTTTCAATATGCATAACATCTAAATTGTGTCGAATGAGCAGAGAACTTCAATATGGAAGGTCCCAAAAGATGCTCTTTTTCCGCCATCCAGTGGTAACTTGTCTTAAGATGCGCTTGTTATTATCATCATAATCTTCGGTTACCTTTACTAGTCCCAAATCTTCAATCTGATAGAGTATCTCTTCCCCTGATCTCTAGGATCATCTGCAACAATCTTATTCTTTCTAAATGTCCTCCTATTCCTCCTGAACTGGTGATCTTAAGGTAGGAACTTGCGATGTATATCAAACCATGACTGCTTCCGACTATGTGTTAAGGAGAATGCTTCTGTTTGTTCCATGCATCGAGGACAAGCTAATCTTCCGGCTGTACTCCAACCAGACAACATCGAGTACGCTGGAAAATCACTAATGGTCCACATCAATGCTGCGTGCATCTGAAAGTTTTGTTTTCTTGAAACGTCATAAGTATGGGCACCTATTGTCCACAATTGATTGAGTTCAGATATAAGTGGTTGTAGGTACACATCTATCTTATCTTTTGGATTTCTTGGACCAGGAACAAGCACAGTGAGAAACATGTGTTGTTCTTTCATGCACAACCACAGAGGTAAGTTATAAGGAGTAAGGATAACAGGCCAGGATGAGTACTGTTGTCCCGATTGACCGTATGGTTGAAAACCATCTATTGACAGTCCTAATCGTATATTCCGTGGCTCCACTACAAAACCCGGGTAAGTCACATTAAAGTGCTTCCACGCCGGAGAATCTGCAGGATGGCGCATAACACCATCATCAGCTGAGGTTGAATGCCAGATCATGTCGCCGGCTGTGGCTTTAGATGCATACAACCTTTGTAAACGAGGTGTTAAAGGGAAGTAGTACATCTTCTTAAAGGACACTTGTTTACGTCCCCGACTCCTATCTTTGTATCGGCTTTCATTGCAAAATTTGCAATTCACAATATGGGAATCCCCATCCCAATAGATCATGCAATGATTCCTACAAGAATCTATCTTTTCTACAGGTAAACCCATTGTCCGTAGCAATTTCTGTGTGCTGTAGTAATTCATGGGCACTTTGTGGTGATATGGGAATGCCTCATTCAATAACACACACAACTCGTTAAAATATTTTTGTGGCATCCCAGAACGGGCCTTCAAAGTCATAAGACGAGCCACAAAAGACAACTGAGTGTGGTTCTTACACCCAGGGTATAACTCTTGATCGGCAGCGTCCAACAACTCGTACAACAACTTTGCTGTAGCGTTTGGATCTTCCTCTGTGTCTGGGTTGTTAAAAGAAGGACCCCCGAGATCATGAACCATCGCGTGGTATGTCCCGTATTCTTCTTCGGGTTCTACATCTACGTCGACACGTGTTTCTTGAGCATATGAAGGTATTTCATTTTCACCATGAAACCTCCAGATCTCGTAACCCCGTGTGAAACCCTTTTTAGCGAGATGAAGCTGTACAACATCTGTACTTCTAAAGTATATATTCTTACACTTCACACACGGACACTTGATTTTTTCTCCATCCATTAACTGAGGCTGACTACTTGCAAATCTTAAGAACTCGTCAAGCCCAGCAAGGAAGTGCGGATTAAATCCCCCGTTCGGAAGTAAACGCAGATACATCCAATCTCGACTCATTTTTATAACCCTGATTAATATTAATAAGTATTTACATAGTAAAATGAAGTTGAATTAGTTACGGAGAGGGCAAGAATATATTAGTGGTCTATTAACTGAGACATTAATTTGAATGAAGATTGCACGTGTAAACATAGACTCACTTAGGAAAGTGTTAAATGAGAGTTGAATTATTTGAAGTTAAATAGAGGAAGAGAATTATAAGTTGATCTGGAGTAGAATAGTGGACGACATTAGAGGACGAAAATTATGAAAATTATGGTCTCAGGTTGAGAATTATGGTTAGCCGGCGAATATTATAAGTTCATTTGCAATTGATTGCATTTGGTTATTTTCGGTCATTTAATTTGGTCATTTTTGGAGATTTGTAGTTGATTGCATCCAAATTAATATCTCATATCACTAAATCTAATCAAAACAGCCAGCTGACATAATCATGAAAATATCACAACATACATTTCATGATCAAAACATTCGAACATAATACTTAAAATATCACAACACATGCATCTCATCAAACCACCACAACATAATATTACACATATTGGGAGAAGATCCTTAAGACGTAATCAAAATCTATCCCGAAGGGAGAAGATCCTTAAGAAATTAATTACGTCTATCCCAATGTCATAAATCCCCTATTTCGTTATACAATATTACCAAAATTAAGAAATTAGAAAAAATCAACTATAAACTAATTAAACATCTACATTATATGTTTGTGTCAATTAAAACAATAATTTAAATTAAACAATGAATTCACTCATTATGAAATTAAACAGACTTAGAGAAAATATGAACAAAGCTTAGTCTAAATGACTTGAGTGTAAATTAGTATAATTAACCTACACAATTAACTAACATGATTAATCAAATTAAATACAAAAATTAACTAATTCATTATATATAAATGCTAAATAATATAAAAATTACCTAATAAATTTTAATAATTAACCTAAGTAATTAAATAAGTACATTATTATAATTTAATTACCTTTCACAGAAGTACGGAACGCCGGAGCGGCAGAAGGCGGCTCGGAAAGGCTGAGAGAGGAGTCGGGCAGCGACAGGCGTAATTAAATAAACCCTAATTAAACAATTTAAACATATAATTAATAAACTAACGCTCAATTAACAAACTATAATACTACTTAACAAGTTCCGCCCTAATTAATTAAGAATTTAAACTAACATATACTAATTTACATCAAGCAGACAAATTAGTTAATTATCCATAACACTAACACTAACTAAACTAATTTGTTTTAGATTAATTACAATAATTAGAAAAATTATTCAAATTAGTAAATTAACTAAAGTAATTAAAATACTTAAATAATTAAACTAAGTAAACAAGTAAACAATTTATTTAAACTTATGCTAATTAATTAACAATCAATTAACAATAATTTTATTTAACACTAACACCATAATTATCAAACAATTAGCAACAATTAAAACAAATTTAACAATTAACTAATTTAAATAAAAATTAACTAAATAATTAATCGAAACTAATACAAATATACTAATTATCAAATTATCACACTAATACTAATACACTAATTATCAAACTAATACAAATTCATACAAATTATCACATTAACCACAATAATCACATATATATATATCAAATTATACAAATTATCAAATTAACCACAATAACCACAATATATATATATATATATATATATCAAATTAACCACAATAATCGAAACTAATAACCACAATAATCACAAATTATCAAATTAACCACAATAATCAAATTATCAAATTAACTACACTAATCAAATTAACCACAAATTATCAAATAATTCACAAAAAAAAAATAAAAAAAACATACATGGAGCAGCGGCGGCGGCGGAGCAGCGGCAGTGGAGCAGCGGTGGCGGAGAAGGGTCCCAGCGGCGGAGCAGGCGACGTAGGGGGGATATCTACTCCGGCAACGATTTTAAACGGATAAAAATTGAGAAATCAAGGTGGATAAAGATAGGGGAAGGGAAAAGGGCCAAATGTACATACCTTGGTGGAAGGAGGCTCGATATCGCCGGAGAGGAGGAAATCGCCGGAGAAATGGAGTAAATCTGGTGCCTGGGTGTTCTGTTTCGCGAAAGGGTGTTCTGCCCGATTAATAGGGCGGGACGATGGACTGGGCGACGGACCAGTCCGTCGTCCGCATTAAAAATAAAAAAATAAAAAATTAAACCTAACGACGGACTGGTCCGTCGTCCAGTCCGTCGTTAAGTTTGGCGCCATCATACGCGCCAAAAAACGGTCGCCAGTCCGTCGTCAGTCTGTCGTTAACCAAAATCTTTGCAGTCCGTCGCCAGTGGACGACGGAAATCAAATCCGTCGTCCATTCCGTCGCCAGATTAAGGTTTTTTTGTAGTGACTGTTTTATCTAAAATACTAAATAGAAAAAAAATAATGAGATGTGTTTGAGAATCTTAAGTTTTGCAAAATGAGTAGAATGAGCTGAAGGACCTCTATTTATAGAGCCCACTAGCAGCGCCTCAACACATTTTGAAATTCAAATTTTGGGCTCCAAAACTAGACTCTAAAACTTGTATTGATTAAATTTTGACTTTTAAGTTTTAATCCACTGATCTGTAGTTGAAAACTCAGATTATAACTATTTAGAACAATATCAAGTAATCCATATATACTTAATAACTTTTGTTGACATAGTAGTATTAGATACAGTCCACAACATTAAACATCATATCCTAGAATAATAAATATTCACAAAAAAAAAAGATAGGTACTATGAGAAAGTCTTCTAGACTCATTCAGATACGGGGGGAAAAATCAAGACAAACATCACTCAAACTCATCAGGCAAGTTATTTATATAGATACATTATTCAACTTAATACGTAGTACTCTTCTTTCTTCTCTTTCTTCAATGCGACAAATATGTTGCCTCAAATAACTCAAGCTCAATCAACAACTGTATTTATATTTAGCTTTTTGATGTACACGTGATATCCGAAATAATTAGCGGAACTGTTAGTTAATGAATTCTTCTTCCATTTAATTTAATGTATAGAGATGCAGTATTCAAGAAAATGTAGTACTACTCTTTCTTTTCTTTCTTCAATAGGGCATATGTTTCCTTGAATAACTTAAGCTCAATCAACATCTTTATTTACATTTAACTTCTTGATATACACATGATATCCTAATTAATTAGTGGAACTGTTATTTTATGTTATTTTATGAATTGTTTTTCTATTTAATTTAATGAATGGGCGCCATTTCTCGAATTTGTTTCCTTCAACTTTTATATTTATATATATATATAGATGGTGACACATGTCAGTCTAAAAGAGTCTAAATATTTAATAAATTATTTATGTTCTTAAATTAAGGACTATAAATAAAAGGGAACCGGACAATATTAAAATTACCGTTTATTCAATTAAATGTGAACGTTATCGAGACCGGGCTTTAGATGGGCCTGAACAATTATTGGGCCTTAATAGCATCCTCAACATATTTATTGTTATAGTCTTTACCCAATTTATTGTAGAATTTGAGCTAAATGATTGATCTACTTTAACATGTAACCTATATTTGAACCCGAGATTATTCAGATTTCATACATTCCGGTTTATTTTCTGATTTTATTTTCCATTCTTTTTTTAGAGAAAAGGTCTCACGATTTAATTTGATTTAATTTAATTTAAAATGAAAAGTGGTTGCTATTATTAGCCAAAGAGTAACGACAAAATCATGGAGCAGCCCTATAAAAGAGTGGGTAATGGCTCGTGACCAGACTAAGTCTATCAATGAAGAATTGTGGACCTCCCTAACATATATAGCTTCATATCATCAAAAAGAGAAATTATATTCATATGCTTTTGAATAATGTAAGAATTAAATAAATCCAAATTTGGGGTGTGAGAATATTTATAGTTACACAACTACATAAAAAATTGATTGGGTACATATATATGGTGTCATTGAATTCGTAATTCTTGTACCTGCATAGGTACTTTCATTCCACGCATGTGGAGAAATCATACAATTTTCATTAATAGCGTGCCATATTCATATCGTTTTGATAATAAACCTCATTTGCAGAGATTTCAATGTAAGTAATGTCGAGAAAAATAAATAACAAACTTAGTCATGGCCCCAAATCCAATTAGTTTACAAGAAAGAGGTGCATATATAATATATATAGTGCATTAATGTTCAAAAGGAAAAGGAACCACTCCCCATGGCCATGTCCCTCTACAGCTCACTTTCACTTCATTTTCTTATTATTCCACTTGCTATATATATTTATACCACTTATATTCTATTTATTTTCTTGAAATTCAATTTCTTTTAGTCCTGTCAATATGTATGTATATCTGGTCAATACATTTAATTTCCAGAAAATACACTCATCTCTCAACTATGAAAATATACTTATTTCTTGAGAAAAGGGTCAAAAGAGTTGGTGCAGTTGGCGAACAGAACCAAACAGAAGAGAATATTGATCAATGATCATATAGAATTTTCTGAAAAAAACAAGGAAATGAAAATTTTTAAGGAAAAAAGGTAGCAGAGTGCTGAAAATGTCCACTATAGATAATAGAGAAATTGTCAGGTAAAAGAATTCCCTTTTTGTTACTGCTTTCTTGATGATGATTGCCCACACCACACCACAACATAACATAACCTTATGTGCCAATCTCTCTCTTTCTCTCTTAATAATTGAAGAGGAGAGATGTATATCCAGACAGCACAGGACATGACCCCCTACTTTCCATAGCCATTATATTTTATGATAAACTGTTTATATATATATATATATATATATATATATATATAATTAGTTTTGTTAAACCTAATTAAATAGATACTAAATACTTAGTTAAAGAATATTTTGATGATTTAGGGAGATTAATTTAGATGGACCATCCAAAATGGACCCTCTCCTCCATCCTTCACATGTTGCCCACTAACATCTACATCTCAGCCATTAAATGATATGGGGTCCTCCAATTCAATTACACCATATATATACATATATAGAGACCCACAAAAATTTAAAATTAGTAGCATTTAGGATAATTAATCAAATCATAACAAAATTCAGTTTTATCTCATTTTCTTGCTTTATTATATTGCTTGCGACTTTATCTTTTCGTACTTTGGCCCACGGGGGTGGTGATGTCCATCTAATCACCTTCTCTTTAACTAAATTCTTTGCATATATGTCTTCAAAAAGTAACCATTTTCTAAGTCATCATTATTCTTTTGAATTTCATTGCATGAGGTTTAAGTTGAAAAGACAATCGGATAAAAAGAAGTTACGTATGTATTGCTAGGTACGAAGAATTTGAAGCCACAAATATTAATTAGGGTTTTAATCTTATCTAGAAAAATAGTATGAGGGTATCTTGCAAATAAATATATTGTCTTGCGTTTGGGAGAGTTTTTCCTTTTTAGAATTAATTTGGCATGCATTTTATATTAGTCTTGTTTTCATATATATAGATGTAATTTCCTCAGGAGATTGCTAGGGTTTTACACTTGGATATTTTAATTTCTTGTAGAATTAGTAAGGAAGAGCTAGGGTTTTGTCTGTTATTAAGATAAGCAAGTACAACACAAGCTAGCTAGTCAAAGTTAAGGCTATCCATATATCGATCGTATCACTCACTTTCCAAGGAAAACCACAATCCACATGATATATATTTTCTTGCTTGGGGTTATTGAAAAATCACAAATCCTATTAAAAGAAAGATCTATTCTACTACCCCCAACGTACTATGTATCCCAAATTTTCATCTTGCATCATATAAAGAGAATTGAATTGAACTCTCTTTTCTCACCACTAATAGCTTGGTACCTCCACAAGGACATTAGCATAATCAAGTAGTACTATTAATTAACTTAGACAGGTGTCACGTTTCGACGAATTGGATGAGTCATGGGTGTGAGCATAAGCATACAACACAACACAACCCAAACCAAATTATTGAACTTAGTGATGGGGTTAGGATAGATGGGACTTCAAGGGGGAATGATGGATCTAAAAGGCAAACTACAACATCATATCATGTCCATTTATTACTTTTTTATTTATTTTTCACTCCGATTATAACTCCAATTATCTATGAATAAAAATGAATTACATATATAATGTAAAATATAAATTATGTAGATAAATAAGTGGAAAGGAAGAGAAAGGTGGAAAAGGTAAGAAGATATAATAAATAGAAACATGCAGCTAAAAAACACCAACTCAAGTGAAGTGATTGATACCCACCACTATCATTTTCTCTCTTTTCTCTTCAAATATGGACTATTTCCCAACAAGACTAAGAGATTAACAAACCAAACCAAATTCAAACAAACTCCTCTCCATTTTCACTTTCTCTATTTCCTCTCTCTTCACTATAGAGAGAGAGATTAAATTGAGAATCGGCAGCCATGAGAAACAGCATAAGGTGCTGCATTTCCTGCATTCTACCGTGCGGCGTGCTCGACGTCATCCGAATCGTGCACACCAACGGCCGCGTGGAGGAGATCAGCGGCGCCGTCACGGCGGCGGAGATCATTAAATTGCACCCCAAACACGTCCTTAAGAAGCCGTCTTCGCCGTCGTCGGCGGACGGCGTTTGCCCCAAAATAATCGTAGTTCCCCCCGACGCGCAGCTCCAGCGCGGAAAGATCTACTTCCTCATGCCCCTTCCGCCGCAGCCTAAATTGCCGACGAAGAGGAAGAAGAACGAAGCCGCTGCGAAGAACAACACCAATTCCAATTCCAAAACCAAAACCAAAACCGCCGCGAATAATAATAACGCCGTCACCGATCTACTTGTCTCCGATCGTTATTTGAGCGAGATTTTGTCGGAGAAGGCTTCCTCGCAGAGAGATCGGCGGCGAGGCCGCGGCAGAGTTTGGAGACCGCATTTGGATAGCATTTCTGAGGGCGCTTCCGATGCGTAATTCGAACACAGTAATGTTCTCTCCTTTTCTATTCTTATCTTCTTCTTTTTTTTAGTCTTTTCTTCTTCTTTTTTTTAGTCTTTACTTCAACCGATCAGATATTATTATGATTCAGTAGCTAGGGTTTCACAACAGAAGAGATGACTACTGGATGTAACCCTTCTTGTTTTTTTTTTATTTTATTATTATTATTATATAATATAGGTTTTCTCTGCTGCTTCCTTAATATTTTCTCATATGAACATTAACATAAAGTCCCAAGTTAAGAATTTAAGAAGAAAATCAGTTGTTGTCTGAGTTTCGGCACCGGAAAAAGCTGGCTCTAATGTGGGTTGGATCATATTAGACCCAATATCAAATAAATAAAATAAATCTAAAAATGGGAACGGGTTTTCTTCTTCCTCTAATCCTTACGTACTGTTTATGATCACAAAGCTATAATTTAATATAGCATAATTGGCAGAAAACAGGGATCGGAAATTAAGTTGAATTAATATCCCCATTTTAGTTGTGTATATCGTCTTACTTTCCTGTACAAAAATTTTAATTAAATTAGTTATTTAATATCTGAATCTATATATATAGTACTTAAGGCTGCGGGTGTGTTTGTTACGACAAGAGGAAGGTAGTTAATATTAATAATATTCATTCATCTTGAGATGAATTTGGTAGATAAAGTGTTTTATTTCGAAATAAAATTCAGGACCCGATTTTACTATTCTAAAGTTAATATTTATCATTCCACATTGAAGATATTATTTATGTTGGTGTAACAGTAATACTATTCACACTAATAATAGTTATTCACCTTCGTCTCATCAATGAAACCAAACACACCTAAAGTACATGATGATATATATATACATACATATGTGTGTCTGTGAAATTCTATATTTGTATATATATATAAGTAGTGATTAATGTGATGGTTGAAAAGAGAAACTCAAACTCATTTCCATGTTTTCTGGTTGCAGCTGCCTCCCAATATATGTATACTTTTTTTCTTGTTAATATATAGTATAATAGGAGAAAAAAGAGAGAGGAATTTTATTAGTTTGAATGCTGTGGTGTCGGTCGGAATAGTTAAGGCCAAAAGTGTTCATTATTTAATTTTTTGGGGATCGACCTACTTTATATTTTACTCCCTCCGTTTTTTAATAAGTGTCCTATTTCACTTTTTTTCTTGTTTCTAAATAAGTGTCCTATTTCAAAATTTTAGAGTATATTTATGACAATCTTTCAATTTTGCCCTTATTTAATACTTATTGGAATTTGATATTATTTGTATGAATGTATTTACTATTCTATTCAATAAAGGGTATATAAGTAAAATTTTCATTTTATTGGTATGTGTGATTTAGTAAAATTGGACACTTATTAAAAAATGGAGGGAGTATATGTTAATTCATATTCATTATCATTATTTAATTTAAATTGTGTGCGGAAATTTAGATGAAAATCCTAAGGCACTGGCCTAGCTGGTTTTAATTAGCTATAATATCTATTACATCTAAGAATACGGTCATCCAATTAATTTTAAAAATGTCTTTTAAGTTTCGAAGATTGCATTTGGAGGAGTACTGCACCTGCATCAACATTATTTATTTGCTAATAAAAAAATATGATCTTATTTTCGGTAAAGTAGTGTTAATAACTAAAAAGTATTACTATCTTAAGCAAGTGTATATTATAAAAGTAATAAATAATAGTGAGAAGATGATCTTCAGGAAAAGGGCATACTTTTTTAATTAAAGTTTCACCTTTTCAGTTAAGAAGTATTGATTCCAACTTTAGGTAGTATAGATTATAGAGTTGAACAATATTATTATTCTCTTTAAGACAAACGATAATATTAATACTACTATCTCTCTCATCTTTAATTTGAGCAAACATATGCACACGACTTGTAATTAATACATTCAACTCAAAGGGTTATCAATTGATTACTATAATTAATATTATTCTTTTCAGTCTTTTACAACCACCAAGTCAATTTTAAAAGAAGAAAGAATATTAGTGTTTCTGAAAGTAGTTATAACTGTAAGTCACATGTTTTAGTCAGCAAATATTATTTTTGGCTTGAAGGGATTATCACATTTGAAAAAGAAATTATAAATAAAGTAAAATTAATTGCAATTTCATCCAAAAGTAATAAATTTATGATCTTTCATCGAATAACTTTATTCTTAACTCAGCAAGACACCAATCATGGCAATCCTGAAATCATAGTATTCCAACAAACCACTTCTCTTCAAGGCATATTATAACAAACACCTTTTTAACCAACTTTAAGAAATTTGCATTTCTAGATATGAAATTATGTAGATGGTGACGCCCCATGCCTTGCCTTGCTCACTCTCATGTCTATCTTTAACCATTCACCACACACACACACATATATATATATATATATATATATTTATTTATTTATTTATTTATTTCGACTTTCTCCTTATATTAATTATATATCAAATCAAATGCAAGCATCATTTTGATTAGAAAACAAATTTTGATCAATTATATAAAAACTAAGATTAATATGGAAAAAAAAGTTATGTGTTGATAGTCGAAATTAAGGCGAAGAATTAAATGATGGTACAATTAAGGAACAAACATAATGCGGTAATTAATATATATAATTGAGATACAAGATCCACCAAATTAGGATAAATGTCGATTACGCGCGCGATCCCACACAACATATATCACCACACATTTATATAATATTCTATATAATTTCTAATACATTAATTAACTACACTGCCACACCCACCAATTTTAATTTTATCATTCATACATATAATACCATTTTCAAGGCATGGGCTATAGTATATATCGTTACCATTTGGAAATTGACAATTGTATATAAAAAAATGCATTGCTAACTTATGATATAATATTCCATCCAACTAAATGACTCGAACATTTGAACTGTCGTTCGAGTTTAGTTCGACACGTAATTATCGAGTTCGATATCGGTTCGTGAGATGCTCGAAAATATTATTTTCTGAGTTTGAGCTCAAGCTATCTTAGCTTGAAGTTCAATTACATGCTCAATTGAAGACTCAATTATAGCTTCATGGAAGGTTCGTGAAGATGCTTGGTAACATGCTTTAACAAATGAACGTGAACATATTCGCGAACTAAAGAAGTCGGACATTGTCCGACTCAAACTCGACTCATTTACTATCAAGTTCAACTCTGAATGAACTTTTTTCGAACCGATCCTCGAATAATTTGCGTGTATTGTCGCTTACAACCTTAACTATATGCATCCTATTATTAGCGAATTGCATCTATTTTTAGGGTGATTTATTATTAGTGGGTTGTTTTCTAAAATAGCAAAAAAATAATTTTTTAAACGTTATGGACATTATCATTTTTCTTTATTTCACTTATTTTTTATTTTACGTATTAGAAAGAAAAAAGTCGAAAATAATAGGATGAAAAGCTATTAAAGTTAATTTTGAAGTTGATATATGGAATAATTGTCCCATAAATATTAGTAATATAGATTATCCAGAGAGAAATTTGTTAAACATAACCCAGAAAAGTAGAAGCGTTGTGGACTTTGTGCTTAAAACGAGAATATGCTTATTATGATTAAATTTAGGCCCAATTTTGCACTCCAATCGTATTGTGTTTTTTAATCGTCATGTCAACTTTCACTATGATGACTCTGACGCCAACTTTATCCTCAAAAATTAAAAACAATACTAAATTAAGGAATAAATCACAACTTCAACTTCACACTAATTAATAACTCATATTCGATTCTTTTATGTACTCATTCGTCTTGTATGGAGTTGATGGGGATCATTTTAGTAAACCCATCATATTAGAGTTACTTAAATCTAGGACTGCTCTACTGCCCCTTGTGACCACGATGAGTCCAATGTTGATGTATTAATACCATTCCATATTACTATAGGAATCATTATAACTTTTTATTTGGGTATAATATACTAAATTATTCAATTCTTAAAGAAAAAAAGTAAACACTACTCACTTAAACAAATTTATGTAAATTATAACCATTTTTTTTTATAATATATTTATTATCTTTTATTATCCTTAATTCCGTGCTTACTCTGTGTTATTGTTGTTGGAATCATTTCCGATAAACCAAACTCGAACCGCCACCTCCACTACCAGGTGCCTCTTTAGGCTCTCCCGCTCGCTTTCGCACGCTGTTGCAATGCACATTCAACCTCTATGTTTCTCTTGAAATTCTCTCCCTAATTCCTCCTCCGATTTCGATTCTTTTTCATCCATCTTCGTCTTGGGTGTTGGTGGTTATTTATTCAAATGCATTTCAAGTGTATGTGAAAATTCCAAAGTGAATTTAAGAAATACATGAGCACTACTAACAATGTTCATGTTCGTGTAAATTCATATCGATATTTGCACAACATACAATCATTAATTACATTAACTCAATTGGATAATCATTTTGTTGTTTAATTGCATATTACTTGTATTTGTTGATTACACAACCTTAATTGCATGGCTAATTGTATGTGTAATTGCATGATTGACTTGTGTTTGATAATTACACGATCTTAATTGCATGACTAATTGCTTTTGTAATTTTATAACTGCAAGAATAATTTCGTCATGTAAAAGGGTATTTTAGTAAGAGTGGTTATTTTTCACTTTTTTTATTTAAGTGACTAATTTTTACTTTTTTATTTGAGAATTGACTATTTTAAGGACGGCCTCTTTTTATTTTTACATTTTTTATATTTTATTTATTTTACTAATCGAAAAGTGAAAATTAATAAATTTTTTATTAAAAATTTAATATTTATGTATGAAACATGTCACATCGTTCGACGAGTGATTATTTTTGTACTTAAATATGGCTAGCTGTTCATCATATTTATTGATACGACTAAACCAACTTTGCACTTATTCTTTATTCTATTATAGTGACAAGTTGAGTGTGCTACTATCTTTGAAAGGTCTTAATCCTCTCTTGAATAGGTATCTAAACAAGCAGAGTCGAGTCGAATATTAGTTAGTTCGAGCTCAGTTTGTTTAAATATTAAGGTGTTCAAATTTGATTTGAGTTTTGACCTGTTGATTGAACTCGACTCGTCATCTAATTATCGAGTTCGAGTTCGGTTTGGACTCGACTCTTGCGTCACTCGATAATATTGTTCTTGAACTTGAGCTCGAGCTCCAACTTGACTTGTTTAATATTGATAGTAACAATTTTTGAGTTGGAACTCATTAAAGACTCAGTTTTTTAAAATAAAAATTGCATGCATTTCGACTCATGTTTTGCCTCAATTTACGGCTCGCCAACAATTTCGATAAAATTTTTTATTAACAAACAAACTCGAACAATGAGTAGAGCATTATTTTAATCGAACTCAACTTGTTTACTATTAAACTATATTTCGAACAAACGTTTTACGAATCAAATCGCTATAATTCAGTCCGTTTACAACCATACTCTCAAAACGCATAGAGAGGGTGATTAGTTGTTGAGGTGCATGAGCAAGTTCTCTAAAAGGTGAAAGTGTAAGAAAATAAAACATGCATATTTCAATAGTATGTCATTGCTGAGATTATATAAAGTTTTTGCACATTTTTGTTAATTCATGAATATAATAATCTATACATCTCCATCAGAAAAGAATCAAAAGAAAAAGAAAGAATCAAAATTGATCGATAGGTTTCTCAATCCAACGATCGATCAAGATCAATTTAACACTGAAAATATTAAATTCAATAAAACCAAAATTAGAATTTGATTTTTAATTTCTTTTATTATTAATATATTCAGAAATTTTAATGTGTTATTATGAATTATATAAAAAAATAGCATGTGTAAAATAAGCAATAAGATGAATCCGGTAAGTTACTATTTCGGATCGTTGATCACGATTCTAAAATTGTGAATCTGTAATTGAATTGTCCTCTATACGATCACGATTTGAAATTAAATCGTCGATTACGATTAAGGTTTTAAAGATATATTTATTCATAAATTATTGATAAATAAAATATTCTCGTGTATAGCACAAATTAACAAACTAATTTGTAATTATATAGGGATGTCATATTCTAATGTGACATTCGGTATGCCACTTCAAAAAACTGTTGGCAGATCTTTAATCCAAAATATATGTTACTCCTTTTCATTGTTTATAATTTAACATTTTTAATAATTAAAAATATAATTGATTTAATTTAAATATTTTTTTTACCATTAACTCAATTTTTTTGAGTGAAACCATTCACTCATTTTGAAGATGTGAGCACGAACATAAATGATCTTAGAAAAGGAAATAAAACATTTCTACCTTGGTTTTGATAGGCTTGTTTTTTTAAGACTTTATGAGAAGCGAAACCAAATAAAATTTTGCCGTAAATAATTGCTAAGAAGAAAAAAAGAAAGATAATATAGATAGTATTTAGGCAGGAGTAGAGGTGACAAAAGTAGCCGGGTGAGGGGTCGGGGGCAACAGCTTTTTGTAATTTCAAGTTCTGTCCAAACTTGTATGAATATTTTGGGGCTTTAAAATATGAGGCTCAAGCCTGTCCGAATACTTTCAAGTACAAAAAAAAAATACAATTAATACTTCAAATGCAATTCATTCATTATTTGATGAAAGTCATACAAAATATAAACATACACTCATAATTTAAATTTGATAATAATTCCAAAAAAATAATTAATGTTTTATCCTATATTATCATACAAACTTTTTAGCTTGAAAATCTCGGATTTTTGATTTAAAGCCTAACTGACCCACTCAAGATTATTTTTAGACATGATTTTTAAGTCTAATTTTTTTCAAGCCTCATTTTTTTAAACTTAAAATTGTCCACACTCCGAGTATTATGGGCGAGTATTTCGGATCAGACAATTTTGTCAGCTCTAACGGAAGGACCAAGAAGTGTGGTATGGAAAAATTAAAAAATGTAAAAAAAAAGAAAAACACACGCATGGCAATCGCATGATAGGATAATTCAGTCGTTTACGAATCTTTATTGGCCCATACTTTGCTCTCAAATTTGGCCTAGTAAGCCCAAACCAACTAATTTAATTAGTTTTCACTTATAAGAAGATTCAAACTGTCCAAAAATAAATGAGATCTCAAATTGCTTATTGCTTAATTCTTATATTAACACGAGATTGAGCCGTAACATGTTCTTAATTTAAAATTTAAGATATATAAGAAATATATATTATATTAAATTTTAATTATCAATCATGACACGTGTACTCTCGTATTATTATAATATAATAAAAGATCTAGATTGATCGAAAAACTTAATATGATGTTACATGACACAGTTAGCAATGACAATGCGGCCGATTGATATCGATTCTTTCAAAATTCTCTTACCGATTGAGGACCCTAGTTTTTCCTTTATATTATAGGTGTTCACGGTTACATTATTTCGAAACTGTAACTGAAGCGTAGCTACTAAAGTTCACGATTCATAACCGGAATCGTCCCATAAAGTTTCAATTTCAAACCGCCTGTCCCGATTTTGAACAAACTGTTCTTTAATAATTGTTTTTAAAATTGTGTGTTTTTACATGAATTTACAACTTAAAATGTAATTTTATGAATTATTTACAATGATTTTATATAATACAATTGATAAAAATAAATTAGGATTAGAAAAGACTTATTAAAATAAATGGTGAGGGACCGTTGGTCCACTGTTTCGAATAGTTGGAATCAGAATTGAACCATTCTATACATGATTACAGTTCAGAATCAAATTGTTAGAGACGATTATGGTTCCCGAAACCGCCAGTTACAATTTGATTACAGGTCAATTTCAACGGTTAGGATTCTTTTGTAACACATCTACTTTTGATATAGATGATATAACTTTTTATGGATAAATCCTTGTTTAAATAAAGAGTTATTTAAATATTTTAAATTGTTACTTCTTTCAATGTCAAAAAATCTTCTTATCATACTTTCAAAAAAAAAAAGGAATCTTCTTATCATGTGGAGATTGAAAGAATTGTTTACAATTATGTCATGGCTCCATCACTCGAAAAATGTGTGGTTGCACATTCTACAAATGGATAAAATTCAATTTGAAGGTATAGAAAATAATTAAGAATTTCAAGTACGGTGCACTAAAGAATTCAAGGTCTAAATTGGCATGTAATTCTATTATTAGGGTTGGACGACACCTAAATTATTTATATGTATTTAACTGTAATAACTTAATATCATCTGTCTTATTAGGGATGATAGTTTAATCCAATCTTGATGATGGGTCTTGATTTAAATTTCTTTCTTCTTTTCTTTTCTGTTTTTCCATTTTCGGTTCAGATCCGATCTAAAAATAATATAGTCAGGCTCATATCTAAACTTTTTCCTAATAAAACTTTCGAATGAGAAAAAATTATAAATAACAGCAATAGAAAATTTCAAAATTCAAATTAGCCTTCATTTAATTGAGAAAACAAAAAACATGTAAGTCATTACACGATAAAAACATAACAAGTATTTTAAAATAAGATATAATGAAACATGACTTACGTACAATGCGATCCTTCGGAGTGTCTATATGACACATTTTACATTTGACTAAAAATTAAAATACAAAAGATAAAAAATACACGTTTAAAAATGAATACAAAAAATTCACTTACATGATCACATGAAAAAATTAATTATGTGCTTCTGTATATTATTTCACATTATAATTTGAAATACATGACACATCAATAGTGAAACGATGATAATTTTTTACAGTTAAATTTATAAATAAAATTAATATTTATTAAACATCTCGTCCCAAATAGAAGTTTCTATTTTATTAATTTAAGCATAACCAATTATAAATAAAGATTAATATACAATATTATGTTCATAGTATGCAAATTGGATCAAATTTGGATCGAATCTAGATTTCAAAAATAAAATTTTATATTAAAATTCAAAACTCGTGTTAAATCTGAATCGAACCTAGATTTGTCGGGTCCAAAATTTACACTTAAATGTTTAAAAGATTATATTGAACATTAAATCTAGACTGTGTCTTGGATCCACTAATGTTTCTATATCCTATTTCGGAAAATAGGAGGTGTTATATGTTCACAAAAGAAAATTCTTTTATAATAAAAAATGTATTAAAATTGTCAAACTTAATAAAAAAAGCAGATCGAATAAGAAATGATTGTAACTTGATTGTATAAAGCAGAAATGATTTTTAATAGATCTTACAATTGGCCATACAATTGTTATTCATAATGGGAAAGATCTTTTGCCTATTTATATAAAGATTTTAATAGATCGTATATATGGTAGGTTACAAATTGGGATAATTTGTACTTACTTTAAATATATGAGGATATGCAAAAATTGATAATAGATCCGATCATTAATCTTATCTTGAAAAACATATCATGTCAATAGGTACTTATGATTCATTAATAAGAGAAAACCTTATCAAGTGTTTATTAAACTACTTACTTATTTTAAGATGCATATAGTTAGATTAGATATCTACCTTGTTAGGTATATAATTATTACGTATGGTTAGGTTGTTTGATGGATGATTTAGTTGAACGTTAATAAAGTTACACATGTAACTAATTGGATATGCAAAAGATAAATTGGTTATAGAAAATAAAATTATCACACTTCATTTATGGGTTTAGTATTTAAGAATTAAGATATAATTGAATTGTATTTTAAAAAAAAATTAGTTTTCCTTTTATACTATGTTGTGCGGTCAAAATAGCAATACATTTAATTAAAATCGACATATTCATATAGGAGTGTATTGATCCGTCGGTTCGGACGATCAAAATTTCTTAAACCGAAAATCGAACAGAACATAAAAAAATATAAATCGAATCGAAAATTGACTGGCCAAAATTGATCAGTTTTCGGTCGGTGTGGTTTTGAACCAAAAAAATAAAAACTATTTTTATTTTTTAATTTATAAATAATTTATATTATCCATCTTTAAAAAATAGTTTTTAAGTTCATTTTATAGATTAAAATAGATAATATAATTATATATATTTACTAAAATATAAACATAATATTTACTATTTATATTACTTATATATTTAATATTTATATTACTATATTTCGATCGATTCGACTACCGACCGAACCAAAAACATAAATTGCAAACCAAACCAAAATATATCAGTTTTAAAATTTAGAAACCCAACGGCAAACCGACTCAAATAAAAACCAAACCAAAATCGACACAAACCTATCGGTTCAATCGATTTTATTGGTTCGATTCGGTTCTTGCACATCCCTATTTCTACATATACTAGTTTAATGGACATATGCACCAATTAGAATATGTTTACAGTTAAATAGCAAGACCACAAGACAAATCATATCATATAATCTTGAAGTTAACAAATTGGCCTCATCAATTCTTGAGTAAATTAAATTGTAGGTACCAAATGAGCAACATACTTTAACGTATAAATTACGGAAGAAAGATAAATTCTGAATACTAGTAAAGTCATCCAGAAACCCAAAGCTGTAAACTATATAAGTAATGCAATCATCTCGTCTACGTCATTCTCTATTTTGCTCGAATATGAGATTGCGTTCGTCCCAGGTCGGACACTTGCAGGTTGCCCTTTTGTTTTCCCATTTCCTACCACATCTATAGCAAAACTCGTTCCCACATCTGATGTGCACAAACATAATAGAAATTATGAGACAAGAAGAACCAAGTAAATAGATCAAGAAGTGCAATCATTGATGATATGTAAAAGCTTGTACGGTACTAATAGCAAGTTTTAACATCATCCAACGGTCTCAACATGTTAAACAGCCCAAATTCAAAGAAGCATATGGTTGCATTTTGTACACTGGCGCCATAGATTTTGAGATGCCAAAGACTTCAATATCATGTAGAGGAGCATATCTCGTATCTTATTATTATTATTATTATTATTATACATTTGCTAGGTTTATTCAATCCATTTGTTACTTAGGATTGGATACATTTAACTATAAAGAAGAATCTAGTTTGGAGGCTGCTTTGAAAAGGTAATTAACTGTAACTCCTATGTTTATTTTGATTTGATTTGATTAGAATAGATTATATATTGTAATTATTAATGCAATTATTTGATTCAATCATACTACTCAGCCGAACCCTCGACTTCTTCCACTTATTTGCTCACAAGTTTCTTGTGCAATATAACATCTCTTTCCACCATCTCATCTCTCTCATCGAGGAGGAACCTCATGGACCTATTGCGGTTAATTTATGGTGAACATTAAATATTTTGATATGTTGTTGTTTATTGAGAAAAAAAGAATAATTGTAATGTAGAGTTTCTACCTTCCTTTGTGCTTTCTTTTCATTTCATAAGAACTAGTTCGTTTGATTGGACGAGGAGATAAGAGTTTAGTAAATGAGATAGTGTGGATCTTTTGATATAGAATAGTTGAACAAAATTTGGTTTCGGAAATCTTGTTTTTAAGAATAATAAATTGAAGAGATGGATGTTGGTTTACATTGAGAAATCACTAAGATTATATATTAGTTTTGGACTGATTGATTTGGATTGTGCATTGGTATATTGTTCAGCTCATGAGGATGAGTATCACAATTTGGCTAATTCCACCATCCACAATCTACTTGAAAAGTTTGAGGTATACATTTCTAAGGGCGGCATGACAGCTGAGCAGCGTGCACCGAGGCACATAGTAGAGGTAGTTGAGCCAGTGAGCAGTCGGCAAGCTACGAGGAATGTACAACCACCACCGGTTGATGAGCCGAAGCCATTAGATCACGGTGTTGATCCAGAGCCTTCAGAGCGTCCTCCGCTACGTCAGAGAGATAAGGCAAAGCGTGCTAGGGTTCTGATGCGAGATTCATCCTCTAGCAGCAGCGGTGGCAGGACTGAGCGTGTACTTAGCCAGATCCGGGGAGAGATGAGTGCTTTTGAGGCACAGATGATTAGGGGTGAGAATTTGGGATCGGGACCTAGGAAAATACCGGTCCCGTCCCGAGTCCCGTCGGGATTCGGGACCCTGAGTCCTGAAATTTCCGAGATCGGGACCGGGACCTGGCAATTGAAAATTTTCGGGACTCGGGAGTCCCGAATCCCGATCGGGACTGTCCCGATTCCCGAAATCAATACATTCCTAATTATGTAATTTCGGGACATTTGAATTCGGGACCGGGACTTAATTTTTCTCCATTTCGGGATTCGGGACTTCCAAATTCCCGAATGGGATCGGAACCGGGACCAAAAAATCAATTATTTTCGGGATCGGGACTCCCGGTCCCGTCCCGATTCTCACCCCTACAGTTGATGGAGCGCCATGATCAATTGGAGGCTAGGATCATTGAGAGACACGATGATCTCAAGAATACGATCAAGAAATGGATGGGAGATCTTTTAGAAGTCATTCGTTGTGGTACTTCTCGTCGTTCTGATCTGATCATTCATACACAACGACAGACCCTTCTTGTGCTGCAGTCAGCTAGGCCTTCGATGCAAGGATCTATGCCTTCGATGCAGTCACCTCGACCTTCTGATTTTCAGGCCATGAGCCCCCGACCAGGTTATGCAGGCGAGCATGTGAGCTATGTAGGCATGCCGATGAGTGGAGAGTATGCAATTGGTTCTTCCAGTGGTGCTCGATGGTCCGTGTCTGACTTACCCCACGGGTCGGCGCCATTTGTGACCACATGTCATTCTTCAGCGGATACTAGATCTGTAAGTTTATTATTTCCAATCATTATTTATAATTAACTAATTTTTATCTTTAAAGTAATTAAATTTGTATTTTCTGTGTGTAGACACCATTCCCATGGCCATTTGACTCTCAGCCAGTCAATGTGGCACCCATTCCGTTTTCGTTGACTTCACATGATGATATTTCCTCGACGGAGTTTGATGGTCACTTTCGTCCTCGGCCACGATCGGCATATGTGCCGAAGGATAGGACATATAGGGTCCATTTGGTAGTAGAGATGAGATATACTGAGATGAGATTAAAATAATATTGGGGGATGAGATTTGAGGGGATAAAAATAATCTCATCACTCATTTGGTAGGAAATTTTGCCTTGGAGATAAAAATAATATCTCATTTGGTTGGAAAGATAAAAATAATCTCAAAGAGCCTTTTTGTAGTGCATTTACCAATTTGTCCCTTAAAGCTAAAATAACTTCCCAAAATGCCCTCCACTCTTACTTCTCCTTCCATTTCAACCTAGCTAAGACATAACAAAATTAACCCAATCGAAAAGTTCATAATTTTCTGAAGAATGACCGCACGAAGATCTTGGGCGAAATCTTTGGAGATTGAAGTCGGCACCAACAATTATTTGAAGGTAGTTCATACTTTTATCCTCTCAAGTCATTCCATCTATTTAAGAAAATAAATTTCTTAGGTAAATTCTTTTGTCTGAAAAAATGATATTTCTTGATTGGTTCAATACCGTGGCATCCATCTGTGAAATAATGGCAAAATACTGTTTCTGTTGTGATGATGAATAATAACGAAAGTTATTAATGGTAAACTATGGACTCAAATTATCCCATATAAATTCCAAGTTGCTTTATACTATAAAATGTACATACAAAGACAAGCAGAGGATGTTGGAGCAACTGAGGTTGAAAACAACATAAAAGTAAAATAAAAGAAACTAACACTAGCAATCTTTCTAACCAAGAAGAAGAAAAGCAGGCTCTCAATCTACATAATTATCATCATCCTCATCTCACATGGGGGCTGAGCTCAGTCTACGCAGTTGAAACTTGGGTTGTGGTGGTGGTATGCTCGGCAGCACACTCTCCCATTCCTTCAATGAATACCAAAACAAATCAACATCATACTATAATGAGATAATACTCGAACGAATGCATTTGGTTCATGAGTGTAGGCCTTTACATCGACATATATGAATTACAGAAATAGCTGATAAAGAAGACTAACAAAAATAATATCTCAACATTAATTTGCAACAACAAGCACATGCTTCCTTGCTCGTGAAAAAACTCTAGCATGATGTATTACACAGTCACCCATCTCTATAATTTACCATCGTCTGCCAATTAATTCGAAAAAAAACTCTACAAAGTTCCTATGTATAACTCACCCATATCTAAAAAAGACCATCACATGAATATTACTTCGACAAAAAATCCAGAGAACAAATTGATATCAGATGCAGTCACCCTTCTCTACATTACATACACGTCTGCACAATAATTTGAATCAACAACATTACTTGCATCTCTTGCCCTACTTTAATTTGAAATATGTGCAAATTTCGGAAATAGATAATAGGTGGTAGGAACAACAACCAAAGATTGAAAAAGACACAAAAAACATATCCTCAAGAATTAGCATCCTTTAATATTAAATGGATGAATTCACAAGAGCTTGACAAAAGAGGAATGGAGGAAATTTTGTTCATAAAACACACTTTACATGCAAACATAAAACTGAAAAAATTTTGAACTCCATGTACATTAAACCCTAGAAATTGAAAGAGGAATTCACAAGAGCTTGACAAATTCTTGCTTGTAATAGAAAATTACCTCCTGATTTTGGTAAACCCTAGTTACTTTGCTTACTACAGCAGATTTAAGCTGAGTTTGGAGGAATGAGTTTTCAACCAAATGTGTGATTCCAGAAAAAAAAAATGAAGAAATTGTGAGAGATGTTTCATTCACAAGCAAAAAAACCACAAGTAAGGACTGGATAACACTCACCTTGGATTTGGAGGACAAACCAAGAAATTTCAGGTGGGAGGACTAGATTTTCGTCGGAAATTTTGTTGGAGAAGAAGTTGAAGGAGTGAATTCGTAAAATGAGAAGGAAGGAGAAGTGAGGTGTGTTGCCCAATGCAAATTGTGAAGGAGAGAGGTAAAGGGTATAATGGTATTTTGATGTTAATGCACTTTTTACTGTAGACATGGGATGAAAATAATACATAGTGGTTGGAGGGATTATAATCCCTCCATATTCATAGCTACAGTGGCGGGCCGAGATTATAATCTCGGGCCGTCCCAAAATCCCATTTTGAACCAAATGCATGATATAGTGAGATTAAATTAGTACATCTCATTATATAGTGTTGGGGAAGAAATGGTGACAAATTGGAATAAATTCATGAAGCAGTCCTCAAGCAACTATGTTACAGTCTGTGAGAGTGGATTTCAGATATCAGTTGCAGACTTCAGGTTAATGCGTAGTATGCAACAAGATTTTTACACTGAGGTAATCTATCTTATTAGCAAATAAAATTCGAATATATGTTTGAATTTATGTGTCTTAGCTAAATTTTGAATTGTTTTGTACAGACTATAGATTTGTATATGATGAGCCTTTAGGCTAGGCTGATGCAGAGTGACAGCGTACTCCCTTCGCACATAGGAGGACACACTGTTATCTGCAGATGCGATTTTTTTGTAAGTATAATTGTTTCGTAAATTCTTTCTATGATTTCAATTATTTTGTAAATTATTTTTGAAATTCCAATTGGAATTGGATTATAACGAGATGCTTGAAAAAACGATTAAGCTGAATTTGGAAGGATGGGAGGTTAAAGCAGCATATTTCAGGATCAACTACAAGCCTCATGATTCATTATGTGATGTTATCCACGCTCGTGGATTAGGTTCGACCACCATGCCTTGGTGGAATGCCACTACGATAAGTGATTAAGTGATTTTTAGTAATATGTTACTTGATGAGCATGTTTAAATTGTCTATTTTAAATATGAGCATGCATGTTTAAATATGAACATGTTTTTAATGTAGGTCATTTTTCCCATTGTTATCCATGGCCATTTTGTGCTCATTATTGCTGATATGATGACACGCCACTTCATTCTGTACGATTCACTGTGGCATAATATGGATGATGACGCAAAGAAAGCAAGAATCTTATCCCTAGCACCTATTTAGTTTTTGTTTCCATTTGTTATGTCACGTGCTTTTTATTGGAGGCATCAACAGTTAGCCCTTAATGAAGTTGATACGCCATTCAAGTGGAGGATTCCGCCTGCTACAGATCAATTTAAGCAACATGATAACCACAACTATGGTCCTTTTTCTATGCATGGCCGCCGAGCGTATGGTTAGTGGGAGTTCTTCAGTATTATGGGGAAACAGAAATATAAAGTTATATCGTACCTTAGTACCTCAGAGGATTTTCTCTCATTGTGTTTGATTATTATTTTCGATGTATTTTGGGAGTATTGATTACATTTGGTGTCTTTTATTGTACGTGTGGTTTATTAGATGTTACATTTTGGTGTGGTTTATCGTTTGTAGTATTGTATCATTTTCTTTGTGCAGTTTGGATTGTACTATTTGGATTTGTTGGTGTGAATATGTGTTGTTTGGATTGTACATGTGGATTTTGGTGTGAATATGTGTTGTTTGGATTGTACATGTGGATTTTGGTGTGAATATGTGTTGTTTGGATTGTACAGGTGGATTGTGTTGTAAATATGTGCTGTTTGGATTGTACAGGTGAATTTTGGTGTGAATATGTATTGCTTGGATTGTACAGATGAATTGTGTTGTAAATATGTGCTGTTTGGATTGTACAAGTGGATTTTGGTGTGAATATATGTTGTTTGGATTGTACAGGTGGATTGTGTTGTAAATATGTGTTGTTTGGATTATACATGTGGATTGTGTTGTAAATATGTGTTGTTTGGCGTGTACAGGTGGATTGTGTGAAAATATGTGTTGTTTGGCTATGTAGTGCAAAATATAATTCATACAGAATAAGAATAGAGTTCAAATGTACCTACTAAAATTTAATCATTGAATAAACTCGAACAAGTTTAGTGCAAATCATACTAAAATTTAATCATTGAATAAACTCGGACAATTGGGACATGTGTGATCATTCATGTTGCAATGTGGGCACCGTCTTGCTCTTCTAGGACTAGATGATTCTCCCCACCCCCTACGTCTACTCATCATTGGTCTACCTGACATTCTTATTGTTTCGAAGGAATTCGAGATATAACATGTTTGTACGCATCTACAACTCATGTTGATTTGTAGTAGTGTGCTACAAAATCAATTGTAGTTCTTCCAGATTTCCTGCACAGATAAAAATATTATAAATAATTTAATAAAACATAATCTTAATTAAATTACTATAAAATAAAAATTACATACGTAATTCCTGCAATAGCATGAGAACACTGGATCTCGTCGTATTGAAAATTCCATGCATTTGCATGTCCACACTCTAAGATCTACCAACAATGATCGATTGTTTGTTTTAATTCGGTATTGACATCACCTAGTGGAAGTGCTCTGTATGTATGAGATCTCTCGATTTGGACCATTAACTTGTATCTTACCTTTTCTGGAAGTGGATGTCTTTCCCTATTAGCAGCTATAAGTCGTTTGCTAAACCAATCCTCACAAATCATTCTTACTGACTCGATGCATGCATAAATAGGTAAACAACGAGCCCATAAAAGTGTACGATTAAAGCTCTCAGCTACATTGGATGTTAAAAAGCTATACCTTTAGACGGGACACATCGACTGAGCCCACTTGGCAGGTCCAACATTTATTAAATGATTATAGGCTTCCACCTTGCCAACTTCAATCATGTTCATTCTTTTCTGAAATTCGGATTGCTTATATGTGTATGTAGCCTTTTGAAACAACCCGAGAGTAGTTTTACCAAACCTTTTTAAATTGTTACTAAGATGGTAGTAACAAAGCCCATGAGTTGCTTCCGAAAATACAACTCTCACTGCATGCTCAATTGACAGATGTTGATCAGATACAATCAATGTTTGAGGCGTGCTCTCATATGCTCTTCGTAGCCGTGTCATAAACCATACCCAAGACTCATGATTCTCAATTGGGCCGATTTCATACGCCAACGGATATGCTTGCTCATTTGCATCCTTTGTAACTGCAACAAACATAATGTCATTATTCTTTCCCTTCAAGTGAGTACCATCGACTACTATTACCGGCCTCATGCACAAGCCAAATACTGATCTACAAGCACCAAGAGCCACAAATACATGACGGAACCTGTTGTTTGCATCAATGTCGATATCTGTGATCGTGCCCGAGTTTGTCACCTCTAACATATGCAAATAACCAGGCAGTAGTTGGTATGATTCATGATATTTACCATATATCATCTCAACAACATGATTTCTACCTCTAAGCGCCACATCATAGGACACTTGCATACCAAACATAGTCATCAACTCGTTCTGAATAATTTTGAGCTTTATGATTTCATTTGTGTTTCGCATTTTCTTTGCAAAATATGCACCTATCAATTTTGTGTGGACCTTTTTCGGTCCAATATTTGTGATACCATCCCCGCACGTGTGCTCGCCACAAAACTTCATTACAAGCCACGGCCCACCATGAGAACACGCACACAGCTTGAATGAACAATCGCTGCTTAACTTGCATCGCTAATACAATCTGGTTGTGTCTGATCTAGTCACACGATATTTTGTTTTATGTTCAAGATTCCACAAACCAACTATGATGCTAAGCTGCTCCTTTCATAAAAAATAGATCCTTGAGCCAATTCTTCTATTATTGGATTTTCTTCACAAAACTCATCTGAAGCTGTAGCATCAGGAGGGACCATTGGAACTAACCAATTGCTTAAGTATGATTCTGGGATTCCGATTTCATCATTAACACCCGCACTAGGATACATAAGTTCTAATAAATATCGCATACCTCCTTCGTGGATCCATGCAGCAAATTCGACAGAAACAGATCTATTAAAGGTAAAATCAGCTTGTTCCTCGATTTTAGAGCTCTCTGATGATGGAACATAATCATCGTCATCATCATCGTCATCATCCTCTTCATTGACATAAGAATCATCATTTATTTGTCCCTGTCTGTGTTCCTCTGTTTGTTCTTGTCCCTGGCCATGATACTGATCTTCACACTGACCCTGACTCTGCCCCTATCCTTGTCCGTATTCATATGCCTCATTCAAGTCAGGAATTTCATTTGCTCTGCTCGTTGAATCAAAGTTCATGTCTCCTGGGTAAAATTCATCATACCAATCTGACGAAGATGCAATCCTTCTAATATTTTCTAGTTCATCATTCAAGTTTGAGCTTTATGATGGTCCACCCATATCAAACAAAGATTGGTTGATATAACTAACATATACCGTAGGACTTGTGATGTTCATGCATAAAGCAGCCAATTCTGCATCAATTGTCAAACAATATTTTGTCATTTGTCCACTTCGCAATGCTGACAAGTAAAAAATTTCCTAATCTCTGTTCGACGACATCATGTTGTTAATAAAAAAATCTAAGATTGTATATCGAAATGCCATTTCTCGGAAGCGGTGCAATCTTTCCTTGTCCATTCACGTAGCTACAATCAACCCAATAACCTCCGAATTTCACGTTTACAATTTGACAATCCATCATCTACAAATAAAAAATAGAAAATATATATAAGTCTATTCGGATATTAGCTAAACATCAATAAAATAAACATTTTTTAAGTATTAACTATTGATTTTATATCAAACAGATGATATAAATACAAAAATGGTTGGACCGCTGGAAAGACACTAATGAACCGCTCGATGGACAATGAGCGGTCCATGGCGGTTCATAATCATTCTTCCAACGGTCCAACCATGAATGGTTCATATTATCATTCTTTTACACAAAAATCATAATTTCACATTAAAAAACATAACATGCAACTAATACAAATATCAAAATAACATTTTCATGTAAACATTGTAAGAATATTTAAATTACCTAACAATATATACAGAACATTCAAAAATATCATATACTACAAGAAAACAGGTGAACCGCTGGTATATGTATGTTGGACCGCTAGTATGTGCTCCGAGGGAGCCCCAGTGGTCCAAGACACTTATACCAGCGGTCCGATTGGATCTGGAAATATATCAACATTGTTATGCATTTACCTGATTTATTTATTCAATATCAGTCTGATTTAACCTTGATACGAGATAATTCGAGCAAAATGGCTTGAATACTTTTTGCTTTGTAGGGTTTTGTGGACAGAATGGTTTGAGTAACTCTTTGCGTTGAAGTGTTATGTGGAATTATATTAGTTTGGTAGTTATTCTATGATATATATCAAACAAAAGTAATAGTCCAAAAAATAAAAATAATCAAGTACTCAATTATTCTCAACTTTAACTTTGAATATGTGTAAGAATGTGTAAGAATTATATATTTTTTAATTCAAATGGGTATTTTCTACATGTATGTTAATGTTTTGGGTATTTTGTACATACAATTTTTCAAAGTGGGTACTTTTACCCATTAACACTATTTTTAACCCGCCGCTTCTTCTATTTGAATATACTTTGCGCTTTATCGCCATGTTTTGCAAATTAATGTTCTTGCTTACATATATGTTGTTTTTTAGTTTCTTGTGGTTTGTACCTTCAACTTTAGTTAATTGCATTATATATATTTTTTTGATTTTATATGAATATGGTGACTCTATGGATATTGATGGTTTATGTTGATTATTGGGTGCGATTTACGAACTTACAAACACATTTTTATAATTTGTAGCATTTTCATCATTTTATGATGCAACACTATGTTAACTCTTTCAGAATGAGGTATTGACTTTAATGCTTGGAGATTTGAGAACTTATGTTATAAACAAGGAAACACCAAATAGGCAGATTTGGAGAGGTATTTATCTCTTACTTGATCAGACTTAATTTTTGTTTCTAGAATGCCTTCTTAAGAAAATAGTGACGTATTTTTCTTTTGTGTTGTTTACAGTTTAAAAAAAGAGAATATCCATTGGTGAGCTCAACAAGGTTCGTGAAAAATGGGCTTCTTGTGTTATTGAGCATATGTTGGATTAACCTACTTTTAGATTTAGTATATAATGATATGTTACTTTATTTTGTGATTAGTTTATGAATGATTAGACATGCTTGAATATTTAGAGTTTGACATTTATATTTGTCATATTTCATTAAATGAATCTTGTTATAGTACAAGATGGACATGGTGCTTTTAATGTTAATTTGTAGTTTGATTGGTGATATTTTTAATGTTTATTAATTGACGTTATTAATTTATTTTTTGCAAATTAATACAGATTATTTGAAATGAAAAAATATAAAAAATAAAAAATATTGCTAAATACTAGTAGTGGAATAGATAATGCTTTCGTAATAAAAGTGTTAACTTTGCTATTCAAGTAATAACAATTATAATATTTTTTTCTTAACGGTTTATAAGTAGTATATATTACGTTATTCTTGTGTTATACATAACACATATAATTGTCAGGTAAATAGTATATAGATAACACTTTTTGATTTTTAATAATGGTTAAAAATTGTTGTGTATGCGCGTCTTTTCGCTCATACATAACGGTTCAGAAGCGTTACCTAAAATGGGTATTATAGATAACACCCAAATTTATCACAGTTTTTGTTGTACATATATAACGGTTAAAAACCATTATGTATGTGCCTTTTTCTAGTAGTGGAAGTATTGGTTGTTCCAAGACTTGTTAAAAATCTGCTTTTCGTAAGCAAGCTGATTACTGATTTACCAGTTGATGTAGTTTTTATTGATAATTCTTTTGCAATTCAGCATCAGGTAAATCGGGAGATACTAGCTCAAGGCAGGTGTAGGCATGGTCTCTATGTATTGGATGATACTCACTCAGCTTTGATTGCAGCACGACGGCCTAAAGCCTCTTTTGAATTGTGGCACTCAAGACTTGGTCATGTTTCTTTCGATGTCATTTATTTCTTACAAACACTTGGAAGCATATTTGTTATTGCTTTGTTACCCAAGCCCGTAGTGTGTGACTCTTGTAAGAAAGCTAAAAGTAAGAGGTTACCCTTTGCTTTAGATGACAAACGCTCGTCCTCTGTTTTGGACATAGTTCATTGTGCTTTATGGGGGCCTGCTCATGTTACTTTTGATTTTGGTTTTCGATATTATGTCATTTTTGTTGATGATTATTCCAGATTTACATGGCTTTATCCTTTACGCCAAAAATATGATTTTTATGATGTGTTACTTCAATTTAATGTCTTTGTTACAAATCAATTCTCTAGTCATATTAAAACCTTTCAAAGTGATATAGGAACAGAGTTTACAAATACTAAAGTGCAAAGGTTTTTCAGTGACTCGGGCATTCGACATATATTTTCTTGTCCATATACACCTGCTCAAAATGGACGAGTGGAACGCAAACACAGACAAGTTACGAAATAAGTCTTGCAATGTTATTTCACTTTCACACTCACTACAAAAAAAAGCTCTTCTGGCGACGGAAAATTCCGTCGTTAGCTTGAGAAATTCGTCGTCCCGAGAGGCTAGCGACGGACTGGCGACAGAATTTTTCCGTCTGTATTTCGCTCGTCGTTAGCCCACCGGACGACGGAAAATACAGTCCGTCGTTAGCTAACGACGGACTAACGACGGAATTTATCCGTAGTTAGGGACGACGGACTGCAAATCCGTCGTCAGAGTCTCCCGGTGGCCGTCGACGGTAATGGAGAGCTAACGACGGATTAAATCCGTCGTTAGTGGCGACGGACTGAAGTCCCAGAAAGTGTTGACCGTTGACCTGGCGACATTGAACAATTATTTAAAACGTGTCACAACAAACCATATAATCCAACATTGAACAATTATTTAAAATTGAACCATGCATTAATCAAATTAAATTCAAAATAACGCGGATTTCATATAATGAACAAAATGGAACAATGTATCAGTAACATCCCACGACAAACCATATAATAAAAAAATAGTAAAGTGTATTAGTAGCATATCTACGAATCATAATCATCATCAGGAGGAAACTGGGGAGGGGCATCAGACGGGGGAGGCTGATAAGAGGGAAAGAAGGGTGCACTACCTCATCCCTGCTAAGACTGCATCCAGCGCATCATCTCGGCGTACTGAGTCTGCATGAGCGCCATCTGCTCAGCCAATCTCTACTGCTCAACAAGGTACTCACGGCGCTCGCGATCCTGCTTCTCGACTCGGCGCCGTAGCTCCTCAATCTCGTCTCTGGATGCTCTCAGGGCCTTCGCCGCGCCTCCCGTGCCTAACATCCTCTTCTTCTTATCCAGGCTGCCAAGAACCTCTAGATACAGCTCGTTCATGTCGACTGCATCGTGGTCCCCCTCGGGTAGCTGAGCCCGCTCCTCGTCAGCACGACAAAACACCTCAGTCTGCATGCATGTAAACATCAGGAAACAAACAAGTGTTAGTATACATATTATAAATATTGAAAACCTAATATATATATATATATATTCTTTTGAAATTAAGACTTACCGCTATCGCCTTAGATTTCGGATCGGTGTATGTCCCGTCCGCATATCGATGCTCATCCAGAAAAGAGTCGAACATGCACTCAATCGGAGCTACTCCCCGCTCACGGCCCTATGCATTATCAGATCACAATTTAGTTGTGTCATTGAAACATGTTTATATGAATTAAAATTGTACCACATAATTATAATTATTATTTAAAGTATATTATTACCTTTTCCTCAGCTCGTTGCATGACTGACTTGGACCCTCCCCTATGCTTGATAGGACCAGTACTCGGTCCCTGAGGCTCAGACATCCGGTTGCGCCTCGCTGCCTAGGATTTGGCCACAACATCATCCCGGGACCAGTAAGCAAGCCAACCCATCCACACATCATCAGTCCACCACCCAGGCTTTCCACCTCTGGGTGGCGGATCATTCCTCCTCCTCTTGATCCCGCAGATATAATCCTTATATCTCTCCCGGATCTTATCATACCATAACTCCCGAATCTTGGCATCGAGTGTCGGTTCCCAAGTAAATTTTTTCTAGCATTGAAAATGTATGTTAGAAATTGTAGTTATAAGTTATAATTAAGAATGAATTTGAAAGTTTTAGTAAATTTTCGAACCTTAAACTCCTCCCAATATCGATGTCTCACGTCCTCATGCGTGAGCTTCCAACTATAGCCAGTCGGGTTGGGAACTATCTTAAATAGTTCTCAAATGTAATCAGCCGGGTCGGCATGCGGGTAAAATCCCCTGCATAAGTAATTTTAGATTGATTTATGTTAGATTTTTGAATAACTAATTAAATAATTGTCAAAATTGAAGATGTGATTGCATTTACGTACCCCAGCTCACTCACAAATAGAACAAAGTCACCTGTGGGTCTACGCTGTCTCTGACCATCAGTGTCAGAGCCAGAAGACGGACCGCCTATGTGTATGCCACCAATATGGTGGCTCAGACCGCCGGTCCCGGACTCATATCCAGACGATGAGCTCGGGGAACTACCCCGTCCAAGGGATAGCTGTGATCGGCGTGAACCCCTACCACGAGGAGTCCCCACATCCTCTCGCCGACTGTAAGACATCTATAATGTTGAACATAAATAGATAAATAAGATTCATGATAGACATATCACGTATACGTAGAAGGTTTATATTGAACATATAATTACAAGTTACATTTATAATTAATAATGTAATATTTGAATGTGTTAAGTTTTCTACACAAAGTGTTAATCTTCCTCCTCTTCATCGTTATCATTTTCATCTTCCTCATCCTCATCTTCATAGTCATCCTCGTCATCTTCATCTTCTTCTTCGTCATCTGAAGCTTCATCCTCTTGATATTCATCATCCTCGTCATCTTCTTCTTCTATTTCGAGGACATTATCAGAGCCCACGTGGTCATCATCATCTTCAATTTTTACATGTTCACCGTCTCGGTGAACTGATGTAATAACATCTACATCTACAGTAGTTACCACATGAGCGTCATCATCCTCCTGAAACGGTGACTCCAACGTAGACACATCCGCTCGAGACTCATCGATAGTGGCCCTTGCCTTTATAGAACAAGCTTCCCACCATTCTCTACACTGTTGGTTCATACTCGGATATGAACAGTAATACACTTGTGTAGCTTGAATAGCTAATACAAATGGTTCATATTTTCTGAGTCTGCGCGTATGATTTACAGACACTAATTTGAACTGTGTATCAATCCTTGTACCGGCCGGAGAGGTGTCGAACCAGTCACATTTGAAGAGAACGACCTTCTTATTGTGTAATCCTGGGTATGTGAGCTCGCACACGTCGACTAATTATCCATAAAAATCCGTCTGACTTGAGTTCCCATAATTACCCGCTTTTATGCACACACCACTACTCATAGTTGCTTTGTGAGTTTCATGTGATATCGTGTGAAATTTGTAACCATTCACCAAATAACCATGATATGATGTAATCATTGGTGAAGGTCCACGTGCAATGTCCCACATAATAGGATCAGTTACACAATTTTGTACCTACATCACACACAAGTTTATACTTATGAAGTTATGGAGTTGTATATCCCTTATGTAGTACTTAATTAAATAATTTCAAGTAGTTTGGTGAAAATTTGACTCACATATGAGCAAAACCATTCAGGAAATTCTGTAGACATTTTCTTATCAATGTCCATGTCAGTTATCCATGGATTTGAGTGTCTGATATGTGATTCGTATTCCCTGTATAGAAAAGTACATATTAGTTTATAAAAACCACACATTGCATTAAATAGTCTTATAATTTGATTTGTAAAAGATTACTTGATATATGGATCGATCTCCACGCAATTATGGAGTACATATAGATGTGCAGCTCTGTATTCCCTTGGATCCAACAATCTTTTCGTTGTCTTTCCAAAACCAGTTCCAGCAAGTTTGAATACAGAAGGCAAGTCTGATTGATATTCTTCTACCCCACTAGTAGAACATCCTCCAACGTAGTTGCGAGGCACCTCTCTATGTTTCGTACTTACATGATCCTCAAAATAATAGGAACAGAAAGCAGTGGCTTCCTCCACTAAGTATGCATTACATATCGATCCCTCAACGCTTGATTTGTTCTTCACATTATTTTTCAGCTTTCTTAAATATCTGTATTGAAAGGATTCATTTAGAAAGCATGAAACAATAGTTAAAATTGAGGAAACATTAAACACAATTGATTCAATTTGATCAAGTACCTCTCAAATGGGTACATCCATCGATATTGGACTGGTCCTCCATCTCTTGCCTCGTCAGCTAGATGGATAGACAAATGTTCCATTGAGTCGAAGAAGTTTGGTGGAAATATTCGTTCAAGCTTACACAAAATCAATGGGATGTTATTGTTAAGTGTCTCCATGTCGTCACTCTTTATGTTTCGTGATGTCAAATCACGAAAGAATAGACACAACTCAGTTATGGACTTCCAAACAGCTTGTGGGAGTAGTTCTCGAAATGCAATGGGTAGTATGCACTGCATGAAAACGTGACAGTCGTGGCTCTTCATCCCAAACATCTTAAGTTTACTCATGTCTACACATCTACCCATATTTGAGACGTAACCGTCAGGAAACTTAAGGGTTTTCACCCACTCACACAAGACTTTTCTCTCCTTTTTGTCAAGTGTATAGCATGCCTTAGGATATTTATTAGTATAATGGTCACGCATCAGCTGGGGTCTATGACAATAGAGGTTGAGTTCCTCCCTCGACTTTGCCGTGTCTTTTGTCTTGCCTTGGACATTCATAACAGTATTGAAAATGTTGTCAAACACATTATTTTCAATATGCATAACATCTAAATTGTGTCGAATGAGCAGAGAACTCCAATACGGAAGGTCCCAAAAGATGCTCTTTTTCCGCCATCCAGTGGTAACTTGTCTTAAGATGCACTTGTTATTATCATCATAATCTTCGGTTACCTTTACTAGTCCCAAATCTTCAATCTGATAGAGTATCTCTTCCCCTGATCTCTAGGATCATCTGCAACAATCTTATTCTTTCTAAATGCCCTCCTATTCCTCCTGAACTGGTGATCGTAAGGTAGGAACTTGCGATGTGTATCAAACCATGACTGCTTCCGGCTATGTGTTAAGGAGAATGCTTCTGTTTGTTCCATGCATCGAGGACAAGCTAATCTTCCGGCTGTACTCCAACCAGACAACATCGAGTACGCCGGAAAATCACTAATGGTCCACATCAATGCTGCGTGCATCTGGAAGTTTTGTCTTCTTGAAACGTCATAAGTATGGGCACCGACTGTCCACAATTGATTGAGTTCAGATATAAGTGGCTGTAGGTAAACATCTATCTTATCTTTTGGATTTCGTGGACCAGGAACAAGCACTGTGAGAAACATGTGTTGTTCTTTCATGCACAACCACAGAGGTAAGTTGTAAGGAGTAAGGATAACAGGCCAGGATGAGTACTGTTGTCCCGATTGCCCGTATGGTTGAAAACCATCTGTTGACAGTCCTAATCGTATATTCCGTGGCTCCGCTGCAAAACCCGGGTAAGTCACATTAAAGTGCTTCTACGCCGGCGAATCTGCAGGATGGCGCATAACACCATCATCAGCTGAGGTTGAATGTCAGATCATGTCGCCGGCCGTAGCTTTAGATGCATACAACCTTTGTAAACGAGGTGTTAAAGGGAAGTAGTACATCTTCTTAAAGGACACTTGTTTACGTCCCCGACTCCTATCTTTGTATCGGCTTTCATTGCAAAATTTGCAATTCACAAGATGGGAATCCCCCTCCCAATAGATCATGCAATGATTCCTACACGAATCTGTCTTTTCTACAGGTAAACCCATTGCGCGTAGCAATTTCTGTGTGCTGTAGTAATTCATGGGCACTTTGTGGTGATCTGGGAATGCCTCATTCAATAACACACACAACTCGTTGAAATATTTTTGTGGCATCCCAGAACGGGCCTTCAAATTCATAAGACGAGCCACAAAGGACAACTGAGTGTGGTTCTTACACCCAGGGCAGCGTCCAGCAACTCGTACAACAACTTTGCTGTAGCGTTTAGATCTTCCTCTGTGTCTGGGTTGTTAAAAGAGGGACCCCCGAGATCATGAACCATCGCGAAGTATGTCCCGTATTCTTCTTCGGGTTCTACATCTACGTCGACACGTGTTTCTTGAGCATATGAAGGTATTTCATTTTCACCATGAAACCTCCAGATCTCGTAACCCCGTGTGAAACCCTTCTTAGCGAGATGAAGTTGTACAACATCTGTACTTCTAAAGTATATATTCTTACACTTCACACACGGACACTTGATTTTTTCTCCATCCATTAACTGAGGCTGACTACATGCAAATCTTAAGAACTCGTCAAGCCCAGCAAGGAAGTACGGATTAAATCCCCCGTTCAGAAGTAAACGCAGATACATCCAATCTCGACTCATTTTTATAACCCTGATTAATATTAATAAGTATTTACATAGTAAAATGAAGTTGAATTAGTTACGGAGAGGGCAACAATATATTTGTGGTCGATTAAATGAGACATTAATTTGAATGAAGATTGCACATGTGTAAACATAGACTCACTTAGGAAAGTGTTATGATTCAGTTGAATTATTTGAAGTTAAATAGAGGAAGAGAATTATAAGTTGATCTGGAGTAGAATAGTGGACGACATTAGAGGACGAGAATTATGAAAATTATGATCCTAGGTTGATAATTAGCCCTTGCCGGCGAATATTATAATTAAGTTCATTTGCAATTGATTGCATTTGATTATTTTCGGTTATTTAATTTGGTCATTTTTGGAGATTTGCAGTTGATTGCATCCAAATTAATATCCCACATCACTAAATCTAATCAAAACAGCCAGCTGACACAATCATGAAAATATCCCAACATACACTTCATGATCAAAACATTCGTACATAATAATTAACATATCACAACACATGCATCTCATCAAACCACCACAACATAATATTACACATATTGGGAGAAGATCCTTAAGACGTAATCAAAATCTATCCCGAAGGGAGAAGATCCTTAAGAAATTAATTACGTCTATCCCAATATCATAAATCCCCCATTTCGTTATACAATATTACCAAAATTAAGAAATTAGAAAAAATCAACTATAAACTAATTAACCTACGTACATTATATGTTTGTGTCAATTAAAACAATAATTTAAATTAAACAATGAATTCACTCATTATGAAATTCAACAGACTTAGAGAAAATATGAACAAAGCTTAGTCTAAATTAGTCTAAATGACTTGGGTGTATATTAGTATAATCAACCTACACAATTAACTAACATGATTAATCAAATTAAATACAAAAATTAACTAATTCATTATAAATGCTAAATAATCTAAAAATTACCTAATAAATTTAAATAATTAACCTAAGTAATTAAATAAGTACATTATTATAATTTAATTACCTTTCACCGAAGTGGGAAGCGCCGGAGCGGCAGAAGGCGGCTCGGAAAGGCTGAGAGAGGAGTCGGGCAGCGACAGGCGTATTTAAATAAACCCTAATTAAACAAGTTAAACTAATTAATCCACAATTTAAACTAAGATATCATAATTTACATCAAGTAGACAAATCCGTCAATTATCTTTAACACTAACACTATCTAAACTAATTAATTTATTAAGGATTAATTACAATAATTCTATCAAAAAAAATAAACTATAATTAACTAAACTAATTAATTACGCTAACTAAACTAATTAATTTATTAAGGATTAATTACATTAATTATCCTTAACCCTAATTAAGTAATTTAGAAAATAATTTATTCAATTATTCAATTAACTAAACTATAAACTAATTTATTCATTTTAACAAATTAAAATTAATTAACCAAAAATTAGGTTTAACAAATTAATCAATTATCCTAATAAACTCTACTAACAAGTAATAAATCAACAAATTCAATAGTTAAATATAATTCAACTAATTAAATCTATTTATATCAAATTAACAAATTAAATATATATATATATATATATATATATATATATTAACAAATTAAATAATTAAACCTTAAGTAAATAGCATAAATAAAATACTCTAACAATATCCTACTTAACATAACTCAACCTACTATAATTAATAAAATACCCTAATTAATTCAACTTAATTAGTTAATTATGTATAATTATATCACATATATAACCTAATTAAAAATAATTAAAAAATAACAATAATTATAAAATAGTTAATTAACATACAATTAACATACATTAACATACAATTAACAAATGAAATTATAAGAAATAACAATAATTATAAAAACAATATAAAAAATTAACAAATTAACATACAATTAACACACAATTAACATACAATTAACATACAATTTATAACATAAAATAGTTAGTTAATTAACATTCAATTAACAAACAAAATTATAAAAATTAACAACAATTAGAAAATAATTATCAAAACATAATAAATTAACAATAATTAAAAAAAAAATTAAATTGGAGCTTACCTGCGGCGAACAGCTTCTGGCTTCTGGCGGCGGACTCCGGCGGGCTCGGCAGCGGCGGAGCAGGGCGAGGGAGGGGCGGCAGCAGGAGGAGCGCACGGGGGAATCGAGATAGCTTCATCCCAATTGCAAAATTAAAAAAAAAAACATAGAAATCGAAAGAGGAGAAGCAAAAGGGACGGATTCGACTTACATTGGAGTATTACGGCGGTGGGAGGTCGAGATCGCCTTCAAATCGCCGGTGGGGGACGGATTTAGGGCAGCAGCTTCTGATTTCGCGCAAGGAGGGAGACGACTGTTAAAAAGGGCTGGACGACGGACCAGTCTGTCGTCAGCATTAAAAAAAATATATATTAATATTTAACGACGGACTGGACGACGGACCAATCCGTCGTCAGAATTAAAAATAAAAAAAAAAGAAAATGAAACCTAACGACGGACTGGTCCGTCGTCCAGTCCGTCGTTAAGTTTGGCGCCAACATACGCGCCAAAAAACGGTCGCCAGTCCGTCGTTAACCAAATTCTGTGGAGTCCGTCGCCAGTCCGTCGCCAGTGGACGACGGAAATCCAATCCGTCGTCCATTCCGTCGCCAGATTAAGGTATTTTTGTAGTGACTCCTATGAGATTTTGGTTTGAGGTCTTCAGTAGTGCAGTGTATGTTATTAATCGTTTCTCTTCCAAAGTTCTGAATGAAAAATCACCATTTGAATTATTGTTCTCTACTACTCCAAATTTTAAGAACTTCATCCTTTTGGTTGTCGAGTTTATCCATATCTTCGAGACTATACTGCAAATAAGTTTGAGCCACGAAGCAGATCTTGTATATTTATGGGCTATAGCAGCACTCACAAAGTGTTTCATTGCTCCGATTCTTTAACCTTCCGCACTTATATTACTCGGCATGCTAAATTTGATGAATTATTTTTTTCCGTTCTCTAAGTCTCCTGACAAATCATGCTCTAATTCTCTTGTTGTTTCAGATTTTTCTGAACCGGAAAAATTGGTTGCTCCACTGCATCCTTCATCTACTTCTCCTATTAATGATTCGTCCCCAAGTCCGTGTCGAGTGTGTGATGATATCCCCTCTCGTGTCTTGCATAACCCGACATCACAGTCTATCTCTCTTTAGGACGAGCCAAATTTTCACGATCATGATACATAAGAGCCGCATACTGATCATATTCCTGACCTAGAACCATCTCATCCACCTAATTAGCCATTAATGGTATCTTCCACTCATCCTATGCAAACATGAGAGAAGTCAAGTATCGCTAAGCGGAAGCATTTTCCAGACTATGCTTATACTGTTTTGTTTCTTGCTCGCGTAACATCTCATGTACCTTGCAGCATCAAGTCTGCCCTCAAAATAAAAGAGTGGGTTCAAGCTATGGATGAGAAACTTTGTGCTCTTCGTTTAAATCAAACTTGGGATCTTGTTCCACGTCCTGCAAATACAAACATCGTGGGCTCTAAATGGGTCTGTCGAATCAAATACTTAACTGATGGGTCAATAGATCGCTATAAAGCTCGTCTTGTTGCACAAGGATTCACTTAACTCTCAGGTTTTGATCACTCTCAATACGTATAGTCTAGTGGTTTGAGTTTCTACGGTTCAAATTGTGCTATCTATTGTTGTATTAAACAATTGGCATCTCCATCAGTTGGATGTAAAAAATCCTTTTCTAAATAGTATTTTATCCAAGCCTGTGTATATGGAGCAGCCACCGGGATTTATCGATGCTCGATTCCCAAATCATGTTTGTCGCCTTAAGAAGAAGTTATATGGGCTCAAGAAAGCTCCCCTTGCTTGGTATCAACGGCTCAGTACTTTCTTCCTACGTATTGGGTTTGCAACCGCTCTGATCAATCTTTGTTCATCTACGTTTGTGGGTCAAATACATTATATCTCTTCATATATGTTGATGACTTTATTCTTACAGGAAATTCTCCAGATGCACTACAATCTTTCATCACTCGGCTTTGTAAAGAGTTTTCTATCAAAGATCTAGGTAAACTCAATTATTTTTTGGGTCTTGAAGTTACTTATACTCCGTCCGAAATTTTCTTGAATCAAGCGAAGTATGCTTGTGACATTCTTCAACGAGCATCTCTTTAAGATTCAAAACCCGTCTCTACACCATATTGGTCGCTGGTTGTCAACTTCCAACATATGGCCAATCATTTGACAATCTAACTCTATATATCGATCACTGGTAGAAGCTCTACATTACCTCACAATTACACGACCTGATTTATCCTTCGCAGTAAATCTTGTCAGTCAGCATCTTCAGCATCCCACTGTAGCCCATTTTCAAGATGTAAAGCGAATTCTTTGGTACATTAAAGGCACTCTTTCCTTTGGTCTATCTTTTACTCGCTCATCTTCGCTGTCTATTGTTGCATACTCTGATGCAGACTGGGCTCGTTGTGTTGAAACTCGAAGATCTACCTATAGGTACTCTATATATCTTGGCGGTAATCTAGTTTCTTGGAGCGCTAAGAAGCAACCCACTATCTCTCATTCTTGTTGTGAGTCGGAGTATCGTGCGCTCGCCAATGCAGCTTCTGAAATTGTCGGTGTCCATAACTTCTTCGTGAGCTTCAAGTAAAGCTTCTTTCATGCACAATTCTTTATTCAGATAATAAAAGTGTTGTTTTCCTAAGTCAACACCCAAGTGCTCATAATAGAGCAAAACATATTGATATTGACTTTCACTTCGTCTGAGAGTTTGTTTCCGGTGGGTGTCTAGAGACGAAGTTTATCTCATCGGAGTTACAAGTTGCATATATCTTTACTAAAGCTTTACATCGTCCACTCTTTGAGTTTTTTCGAGCCATGCTACGCGTCGGACTTCATCCCACGTCTAGCTTGAGGGGCGATAATAGCATAAAATAATCATAGGCTTCTAATCATGTTTCTGTTATGCCTATAATTTGGGGATTCTACTTTTTCTTAATTGATTATTTCCTTGTATAATTTAGAAGAAATCTCCTTCTACTTATATATATTGTAAAGAGTTGTGTGTAATTTACTTAAATAAATAGAATATTTACATTATCAACAACAAATAAATTAAAAATGCTTTTTCAGCATTTACATTTGCCAACCTGCATTTGCTCTCTGAACTTTCAAAATCTATGGACATCTCAATTATATTAAAAAACAAAGAATTAAAAGGAACAAAAATCTTTACCAATTTGCAATTAAAAGTTTAAATTTGAAGTGCACCCAAATATTTCCTCCTTAATTCTATCGCTATAAATGTATCTTTTCTTCTGTATTTTCTATAAACACCACATCAACATTTCAATCACAATATATATTCAATCCGTACAAAAACCATTTTTTCCACACTCAACATATCCTAGATCAGTTATACAGATACAATAACGTATGTGTGTATAACCGTTTTTTGAATTTTCTCTTCTGCTTAAAATTTAAACGATTCCCGTGAGAGTGGATTCTATTTTTTTAGTGAATCCTAACTATATGACATTCTCTATTATAGAATGAAGATGTGTGTAACTGAAAAAGAAAAAAATCAAGACAAAAAACTACATACGAATTAAGTACCAGCCACATTTTTTGGTGAACTTTACTTTCAAATTAAGGAAGAAATGGTCGGTCTTCTTTCCATATATGCTTACACGATTTTCTGAAATATTTGAAAGAAAACAAATTATTAAAAAAAATTGGGATTATTGAAAGATCTCTAATATGATCTAACCTCTGGTTATTAATTTATGAATATTGGGCAAATTGAATGATTTGATGTTCATATGATGTAACGGAATCATGAATATTATTATTTAGGTTCTTAGGTGTCTTTTGATGAATAAATATGATTATTGATTGAGATTCGATTAAATGTAATTGCTCCTAAAAGAATAACTGTCAAAAGTCTGTTTTTATATATATTATATAGATTATATAGATTAACTAATATACATACTATTGTTTGAATTTAGTACGTTAGTATATTCAATCCATACATTAAACGAAAAGATAAAAGAATACTTACAAAAATTTTCACATCTTCACGAGATATTTATGGTAGAGAACCTTCAAAGCAATAGATCCCAGTATTAAATAACGTCCATAACAAATTAATTACTTTGAAACTTATCTTCTTTTTTTGCGCCCATTTAAGTTGATCCATGAAATCTATAAATTAATATTTTCAATGTCAACGATGATGTGAACTTTCAAATGGACTCCAATTTATACAAACTGTATATATGCATAGAATTCCATCTACAAATATGATGTCATATTAAGGTTCAGGATAACATCATTCACTAATGCTTCAATTATGAGGACTGAAAATTATATAGAGTTATACTATATAGCACGAATTTTCTCTTTTCTGAACTGGAACCACCAATAATTCTAGTGGAATATATATATATCTCAAGATAATCACCCTAGCTAGAATGATTCACAATAACATAAACTACAACATATATATTTACTACTAGCTATTTTGAACTACATTCATGATGATCTTGCAGTTTTACATAGTTAAAATTGTCTGTTATTCAGACCCGGACTCTCTCCATCTCATGCTATCTGAGTATCCATATCTCTACCTGCATTCTCTCATGCTGTGAAGAAAGAATTTTAATTCTTTCAAACTCCCTTCACTCCTGCAATTAAACAAGTAATTAGAGAATAATAAGTAGAATGTTGGGATTGAAAATTAGAGACCTCAAATTGTTCCACTGAATAAATTCATATTCGATAAACAATACAACATGGATTGAACAAGGAACTGATCATCTACACAGCAGGCCTAATAATCTACGGCCATGTTTGGTAGACAAGATGTGATAGGATAAAATTAAATTATGTAACTAAATCACGTGTTTGGTAGCAAATGTGATAAACATGTCGGTCTGCTATTAAACATTAGGCCCGTGTCAAAATCACTATTTTACCTTACATTTTAATCATAAGAAAGTGGTTAGATTAAAATAATCTTGATATACCATATAAATTTAATCTTATCATTATATATTTTATCCTTGCTACCAAACATGGCCTACATGTTTCATATCTCTGGGTTAAAATGTCCCATGGATTGGAAAATGATTAAGTACATATCTTTTTTTTTTCTCTAAATGACCTTATTGTCCTTTTCAGGAATCGTTTGACTTGAATGATTAATTTATCAAGTCTGTAATAAAATTGTACAGTATAAGTTTCTGTCACTCCTTAAGAATTCCACAATTAAGAGACATAAGAAGTGATGACATTGTTAAGGAGAAATAAGGCATGAGATATTATCAATAAGGGGGATAGATTTTGGCTATCAATTCAGTGGCTATCTTTTTAAATGATTTTCTTATTCAATTTAAATTACAAAGTAACATCATACTCGAACCTGAAATATCTATTAAATCAAATTATTAGGCCAACACACTCACAATGATTGTTTTACTCGCAGTGGTGTATTCCTACGTTATAACAATAATATATAGCATCTGTTACACGATCAGACAAGTACGAGTATTGTTTCAATTGTACAATATAGCAGTTCTCATGAGCGCAAGTATCATGTAAGCCCCCAAAATAAAGAGTCTTGAAGACTAGAAGAAAATGAAACGCCAATATATCTAACGAAGGCTTTTAAAAGTTTATGGAAACTTATTAAATAGAATTTTCAAAATTTTCATCAGATGGAATCATTAATTAAGAGGTTATAATGTCTTTTGTGTCGATTTCATTATAGCAATAACCCTATAGTCAACCACGTACAATATTGATCATATTTCATACAATGAGCACTTTTCAGCTTTGCCCTGCGTCTTTTATATGTTTCTAAAGATCATTGATTAATTATCCTAACTTTTTCCTAACAAATTTTCATTTATTTTTCTCCCCCTTTCATACATTTTCATGCTATCATCACAGTCAATATTCAAGAAACTAATATTTTTTATTAATCTAACATCTATATGTAGATATATACAGCCATACATTTATGTCATTCACTATACTTTCATAAAAGAGGTACATTTACCCCACACACACCACCAAAGCTCACTTTCTTTGTACGAATTGAATTCAGCTTTAACAAACACCATATTTATGATCAAATACTCAGCTTTAAATTACAAGGACTATAGAGTGAGTGCAAGTATATTGATAGTGGAATTTCTAAATTTGAATAATGTACTGCTCTTCCAAACTTTACTTCAAAGACCAGTACATTTGTGTTCACTTTGACGATAAATTTATTCATCCAAAATGAAAGTTAAGAGTATAATTTCACCATTTTTTTTCTTCCTCCATCACACTCTAAGAAGGGATAATATTATCAAATCAAATTTTGAATGATAATATCATACCTCTTTAGAATATGATGTAGGAAGAAAAATGGTGAAATTATAATTTACATAGTAGAGATGGATAAAAGAGAAGGGATTTAAATGGTGATTATACTCTTCACCCTCATTTTGGAGGCATAAATTTATCACTCAAATTAAAAAGAACACAATCTTAGTGTAAAACAAATTCTAGCTACAAACATATATTAAAGATAATTTTTAGCCAATTGTTAGTAAAAATAGTAGGAATTATATCATTCATACCATGCATGCTAGAATTTGTTCTTAACTATATTTTTTAATTTGGCTATTTTTTAGTATCATAACACTAAATATTTCTAAGAATCTCTCCACACGTCTATATCCAAAATATATATGAAGACTGCAATTTTGTTTAATTGTATTTCTATCTGGCGTACGTGTTAAACTCTATATAACATGATAAATCAAAGCAAAAAAGAAAAGAAAAGAACAAACACCTGGATAAAAGTAAAATAGAAGATCCTCTCGTCTGAATCTAATGTTATTATTATGTGTCTTATAATTTGATGGATATATTTTAAGAGTATTATTACTTTTTAAAATTTTCTGTTTTTTATGAATCACTTATTTCTAAATTATAATTACACTATTTTTATTTTTCATTCATTCCATTATAAGGATGAAGATATTATTATTCCAAATTTGGGGCGGGGAAGAAGACATGTTAGATTTTTAATTTGTAGAAAATTATAATAAAAAGTAGGATTTTAAAATGTAATATAAATACACTGGAGTGTTTAGCTGAGCTTGTAAGCTCATTTAAAGTGTGTATCAAATTAAACTCTTTATAAAGAGCTTATAAGTTATAAAACAAGCTCTTGAAGCTTATAAGCTGTTCAAAAAATAAGTAGTTTCACCCTAACTTATTTTTTCATTAACTTATAAATTGCAACAAAATTACATAAACAACTCTACAATATTTTGTTATTATCAAATTTATCCCAACAAAATCACATATGAAGAGCTTAAAATATCAAATATTTTATAATCTTATAAGAGCTTATGAGGTCATCCAAGCACCTTAACAACTTATAAGCTCATAAGATATGACATCTTATAAGCTCTAATATCTTATAATCTCTTTAAAACAAGTTTAGTCAAACACCCTCTTAATCCTCATTTCGGAGGGATAAATAGTGTATTCCTAAAGGTTGCGTTTTCTTTAAAAGATAAATTTATTCTTACAAAATGAATGTTAAAATTACTATTACCCTTTTAAATTAAATCATCGATCCTTTGAAGAAAAAATGTTAGATTTTTAATTTGTAGAAAATGAAAAAAATATAAAGGATGAAAATATAATATTTTTTTTTCAAATAGAACATAATCTAATTAGTAAAAATGATAAAGAAAAGCTAATTATTTTAAATCTACTCTTTTAACACACAGAAAGTAATTAAAAGTGTTAATATCCAAGATTAGTAATAAAACATCTTTTAAGTGAAAATTAAGTTTTGACTTTGTGGATAAGTTAGTCATATGTGTTATAAAATAAGCGGACATCTAACAATACAACGTCGTCTGAGTATGATTAACGACCAACAGCTATATTTCCAAAGTTAATTTTATTACTGAAAACCTTCAATTATCCATTAAATGCATCAAATCAAGATTAATGCATAACTTGATTTAAATAATTAATAATATATTTAACTTTATTGCTTAATATCCTATCAATCTCTTTTTCCTACCGACAAAATCACATATAGAGAGTAATGGCACATACGAGAAAAAAGTAGTCAGTCTCTTTTTACATAGTTCATATTTACGGAAAACTTTTCATTGCCTAGTTTTTCTAACAAATAACTGTTGAATTCCTCAAACGTTAGAATCATATATAGTAGACATATATATATATATATATATATATATATTCAGAGAAGAAAAGCGAGTGAATAATACTGAAATTAATCGCATTAATCAGTTAGGGTCCTACATGCACTTAGCATGTTGGAATCCATCTTATTTCTATATCTTATCTCACCTTCCAATACATTTTGAAATCTCTGCTATTTAATTTGACTACTTCCAAAAAGGAAAATTCTCCTCTTCTCAAATTCAGCTTTTCTTTCTTTTCCCTTTTCTCTTTATTTTTACATCAATATTTTTATTTTAATGAATGTGTAGCTGACTTTCACCGGATGCAAACATATCCAATTTTGGATTCCATAAAAAAGATGAACAACGCATATATATAGACACGCATACACTCACACATAGTAAACCTATGCTACCTATCTAGACTTTTCATTGCTGAGATATTATACTGAAATGAATCATGTAAGGACAGGAGGAGAAAATTTTGGGATGCGTTTGAATTCTAAATTAATTTGTAGTTGAGAAAGTTAGCAAAAGTGCAATCATAGATGGTTGAATGAAATTAATATTATATTTTAGAAAATGCTTATAATATTTCATGGAAATCAATTATGAAAGTTGGTCATATTTTAGATATATATTCCCCAATTCATACAAAACCAGACATGATGATACGATGAAAGGTCATTCATGTCCGAGATCCCAAACACCCAAAAACAAGGGGGAAATGAAGTTACTATATTTTATTCCAAACCCACACTAACTTATTGCTAATTATTTAATTCCACATGGTTTGCATGATTTGAGAGAGAAACAAACAAATATATATATATACACACACACTAGTATTCTCTGTCCGGCTACCAAAATGATTTACATTTTGTCATTTTTTATGTCCACCGGTTCACATTTGAAACTTTCATTTTATAGTAAATGGACCCACCACACCCACTATACACAACTCAATTTAAAACAACACTTTAAGTGATACTCAAACTCCACTAACTACTCACAACCAATTTAAAACAAATATATGAAGTGGGACCCTAACTCCACTCACTACACGTTCCCATTAAAATCAAAACACAATATTAAAATTCGTGCCGAGTCAAACCGTAAACTATTTCCATAGAGAGAGAGAGTAATATTTATATCAGTACAGTTAGCAATTTCCTTTTTTATTTTATTTTTTAAAGAACATCACAAAAATAGTAAGAAAAAAGTCTCTGCTCAACACTCAGTACTGAACCTGATTCTTCAAAAGGGAATTAGGGTTTCACCAATTGTGATTCTAGGGTTTCTGGGTGTATATATATGTAGACTACTCATAATTAAACTATTACTATTTCGGCTGTGATTGTGTGGTCCTGACCTAGCATCCTCTCTCTCATCCGACGTCTGCTTCTCATACCATTTAATCAGCAAAGGTTAATCTTAAAGCTCTATGTGCAGACACCAGATGTTTCTTACACATCCGTCACTTGTCGCTTTCCAAACCTCAATTTCATGTTATTACCAACAGAGATTAAAAGCATTCACAAGAAGAAAAAAAAACTGTCCACAAGATGAATGAGTAAATAATTACCATATTGATTCATAGCTTGGGGTTCTTGATGAGGTGGTGCTCATCTTGAATCTTGACTACGGAACTCTGATTAATTTTCCTCTTCTTCTTCTTCTTCTTATAAGGAATCCCCCTTGCCTTCGACTGGCAATCCTTCACCTCACGAAGGTAGACTCGAATCGCACCGTTAGCGAAGGGGTTTGCCTCCGGTGTGCCTCCGTGCTCTTCGTACGCTGCCCTCAGCCGCCCGATTATGGCGTCGAGGCTGCCCCAAGCCTGCCGGAGCGGGCACGTGCACGGTGCGGGCGGGTCGGGCTGTCCGAAGAAGACGCAACCATGCAAGTGAACCTTAGTCTTTCCGAACTGGTCGAGGTACCTCAGGAATTCAAGCACGTGGTTGCAATTGCAGTCAGATAGTGAAACTGGGGGCCTCTGGTTTTTGAGGTACTGACCGAAGGTGTTCCAGTCCCTTCTCTTCTGCGACTCGTATCGGCTCAGTGGAGGCGGCGCCGCCGAGTTGGTGCTGGCGGAGCCTTGATCAATATCCTTGGACATGATGATGGTTGAGGAATTGATGGCTGTTTTTGGTAATTGGAAAAGAAAAGGGGAGGGTGAGATGAGGTGAGGTGAGGGGTAAAGAAATGAATAGATGGAAATGGAAGGAAGAGTGAAGAAAAGATTTTGATCGTCTATGGAGGGGACATGATGTGGGACCCATTACGAGAGCTTTTGTTCTTAACTTTAATTCTATTCTTTTCTCAAAAAAAAACTTTAATTCTATTCTTATAATTTTCTTCTTCTTCTCTCTCTTGCATTAATTTTCAACGTCTCTTTTTAAATGCACTAAGATATTACTTTTCAAATTTTTAATCTCCATTTTAATAATTGGGGGTATAAGCATCATTAATTCAATATAATTTATTATTATTGTGGGTTAGTATATATTGTGCATCAATGAACTTATGATTCTCCCCGTGACTAGAGAGAGTCGGTGCAACTACATTTATAGTTTCACCATTTACTGTCACAGCCCCCTTAATTAATTTAGTTATTAATTTTAATCATATATAGTAGTATAAGTTTTAGATACTTCGACGATGCTAATTACAATCATGTGCATCATCTTAGATTTTATTTCTTACACATCTCTTCAGTTTTGTTGTATTATTCAGAAGTCCTTCTTCTTTCTTTACATCGATGACAACTTATATGTAAGCACTGCCACAGTGTTTTAGTAACCATAACTTGTATTATCTCAAATCGTCTCATAATATATGATCCTCTTTTCATTTAAAGACATGATTCACACTAAACATACTCACTTAATACTTAATTTTATTCTCTCAAAATGTGGGTAGCTTTTTCCACTGTATACCTTGCATAACTTTTCATCGAACTCATGCCACCAAGGCCGGTCCTGACATTTTGGGGCCTTAGACGAAAAATTAAAAAAAGAGACCCCGTATACACTGATACATTAAAAATTAAAATATTATATAATTTCTATTTTACAATTTTTTTTTATCATTTATACATGTTTTACAATAAAATTCATATTTTCAATTGAACTAATATAAAAAATAATGGAGCTAATATTAAATTCTCAAACAAAAAATAAAGCTTGAATAAAATTTTGAAAATGATAAAATAACACATGATGATATTCCACACTCTTCATGGTTAACTATGAATTATACTAAATTATGAAAGAGAGAACAAATATCAAATAACTATATAAATAATTTAGATTTTCTAGTATTTTGAAAAACAAAATTATTTATAATATGGTCAAAATCCAAAATTTTCAATATATCATGTTCAATACATAAAATTGCAATACCATTTAATTTTTATTGAGACATAATAAAATATAAAATATTAAAAGTGAAAATAAATTTCAAAAATATACAATACATAAGTTTTAAAAATATTAAAGAAGATAACTAAATATATATATATATATATATATATATATATATTTTAATTTTGGGGCCCTGTGCCATTGCCCTACCTATTATACACAAGGGTCAGGCCTGCATGTCACTCCTAATTAATATACATCACTCATATTATAATCCGTCTCATAGCGTGGTATAAAAAATTTTAAAAAATAAAATTAGATATAAAAAATTAGATATAAAAAATTTACACTACAAACAAAAATAAAGACTATTACTATACACAATTGAGATTCTACATCTTGAAAATAGATATCTAAATTATGTTATAAATTCAAATGGAATATTTTCGATCACCATAGATCAAACTCATTCAAAATCACATAGCATTAATTAGTGACCCCAAAATCGAAAAAAACAAAATATAAAAGTCAAAATAAGTATACTTAAGACTTAACTTATACTTCTATTTTATAATCATATAATATAAAATATCATGATAAATCTAAAATATCAAAGGAATAATGAAATTGCAAAATGGTTAAATATTTAACTAAAATATTTAGTCGATTGTATTGAATAAATAATTAAAATAATAATAATATCACATGTTTAATATAGAAAGTTTAAATAAACCTTATAATATAACTATATTTTTGAAAATAACTTTCATTTTAAATTTTGGCGGGAAAAGGTATTTGTTTAAACTTTGTTTTGATAAATTAATAGATGAGATAAATTATATTGTATGAAAAGTATTTTTGGAATCTCTTAACGGTAACCAGGCATATGTATATGACCAATTAGCAATATCAATAGATCAAAAACTTGACTTTCCTTGTGGCTGGATGTGATATGTAATTAGAAAAGTTAAAGCTAGAACTAAAATTTACTGTCAATATATAAAATAAGGTTATAATTATCAAATTCACCATCATATATAATTCAATAATGAGAAAGATTGTTGATGCAGAAAATGAGGGAAATGAAACATGAGCGTACTTTTTTAATTATACTATCATACTCCTATTCGGAAAGAGTATTATGTGAAAAAATATTAAGTATTTTATGTTTAAAATATTGAGTGTTTTATATGATTATGTCTAAATAGAAAAGAGTACTATAGACAACGAAATCGAGTAATAAGAATATATTGTTGGTGGAGAGAATGAATATTAAATATATTACTTAGGGATGGCAGGTACCTGATACCCGCGGGTACCCGATCCTAATAGGGGTGGATTTGAGAGGCATTTTATATCCACGGGTAGATTCGGGGGTAGAATTTAATATCCATTTAGTTCGCGGGTATCCATACCCGCGAAACCCATATACCCACGAAAATTACCCATGAAATATTCGTGAAATATCCACGAAATACCCACCAAATATTCATGAAATATCCACCTAGTTACCCATCTAAATCTAAGCTTTTATCCCAATTGAAAATTTAAGGAACTCTATCAAAGGATGACTCCTATAAGACCTATCTAAATCTAAGTTATTATCCCACATTGGAAATTTAAGAAACTACATCAAAGGAGAGCTCCTATAATATTCATAGATATCGATTTTTGAACTTAAATTTCTCAACTCAAGCAAAAATAATAAGTTAAATTTAAAATATCATATCACATGAAAGTTTGGTGCTTGTTAAGTTAATTATTTTCTTACAAATTGATAACTACATTAACTAATATAAAATCCTGGATTTTGGAAATTCATAAATCTTTTTGCGTGAGCATTGCCTATACTACAAGCAAAAAATTAATATTCAAGTCAAGCTGTGACGAACACTGAAATCGGATACGATCTTTAAGAAGTATATTTATTTAGCTATACAATATTGAATAGTTGGACACACACATATATATATTATTATTGTAATATTGAAGCCGCCACCATTAATCATAATCATTATTACAATTACTTATCATATACCAGTGCTGATCATGAAATGTACCTTTACTGGTTAATCTAAATAGAGAATACAAAATTGCAAGTTAATTTGTTTGGCAAGTCAACTATTGGATATTATTGCTGCACTGACTTTTGTGTTTTTAACTTTCTCCTGACAACTAAACCTTGGAGTTTTATTTATCGCAATTAATTAATCTACCTAGCTACTAGTAATTAATTTATGTACCGGAGTGTTGTATTTAATTTTGGAAATCTTTTTTCTTTCTTTGTGGGGGGTGCGGTTTGTAGGATTACCCACTCCACACGCTGGTAATATGTATGCAAAGAAATATGTGGATGGTTTAGATCTGATCTTAAATTATTTGTAAATGTTTTAGAATAAGATATAAATGATACTAAATTTAGATGATTTCATATATTTTCTAAAATCATTTCGATTATGTTTGCGGCTGATGTGTTAAGATGATGTAATGCCATATAAGTATACGTGTCACTATAATTTTATTTTATTTTATATTTATATAAATATTAAATTGTACTCTACTTAATAAATTCTAGTCGAAAAATGTGAATTGATAATCTCTTATCAAATATTTATTATTTATCTACATGAATAAAAATAATAAATTTGTTAACACCTTAATAGTTAATAAATTGTAATAAATTAATTACATCTATAACATTTAAAACATAAAATAATACATATATATAATAGTTAATAAATTGTAATCATATATAGATCAAAACAAATGAACGACTAAGATTGAATTCTAGTTAACACGTAACATTAGATCACTCCTTGATATATATATATATATATATAGTTAATTATACAAAATAGCCAAAGAAGATAGTGAAAGACAAATACTAGCCACCAAAATAATACTATATAAATTATAGCCATTTTCTTTGTAAATTGTCATAAATATCCTTTTAGTTAAAATAATGTATTTTTTATTTTCGCATTTTAAGTATGAATTTTGTATACTAGGTATGAATCATACCTTTCATACTCATGTGGTATGAATGAAACTTGTATGTGGTATGAATTAAACGATTCACGTATGAATGGTATGAACCATGAAAAATCATACCATTCATACACTTCATACCAAATCATACCACTCATACTCAAATATAAAAACGTGAATTTTCAGCAGTTGAGAAGGGAAGGGTTGCGCGCAATGTGATGGGTGCTGTGGCGCACGGTGGAGATGGGCGCGGCGGCGCAGTACGGTGGTGGTGGGGAGGAGATGGGTGCACGAAGGTGTGAAGGTGTGCGGTGGCTGCGGGGGATGAGTGCACCGGCGACGGTTATCGACAACGGTGGGGGTGGTTGTCGGCGTGAAATTATGATTTTGAATTATAAATTTATTGTAAAAAATGGTTAATATTAAAATGGTAATTATAAGATATTGGGAAGGGTATTTTTGTACAAAAAACATAAAAATGGATATAATTTATATAGTATTATGTTGGTGTTTAAGTGGATGATCGGACGGTTGAGATCTTGGCCGAGTTTTTCATGCATTGTTATACTACAATGCACGCACAATTTTTATTTTATAGTAATTAAGGGCAAATCAGTAATTTATTGTTAAATGCATTATTTTTAACTGGTAAATGCATTATTTTTAACTGTAAAATGCATTGTGAAGATGTAATTGAGTTATGCATTGCATTTAACTATTAAATGCATTGTATTTTGAACGCGTATGAACGCGTATAGGGGATTTTTTTACCAAAATATCCTTCGTGCATCGTTCAAAGCGATGGAATGCACCGCCTTTTTAAGTAGATCAGATCCGTCCGATCATCCAAATCAATGGCCCAGATCATTTCCTATTTCCTACTTTAATTTCTCTTTTTACCTGAACCACTCCCTATATATATATATAT
>JAPKLX010000056.1:404748-416712 GCA_026898415.1 Leonotis leonurus
TATATATATATATATATATATATATATATATATATATATCGAATATAGATCATATACAAAAGGATTTTAAAGTAGGAAATAGGAAATAATCTGGGTCATTAATCATTCTAATCCAACGGTTGAGATCTTGACCGAGTTTTTTTATTTTTGGCATGAAATAATCCCTTTTTTATAGTAATTAAGGGCAAATCAGTAATTTAATTGTTAAATGCATTGTTTGTAACTATAAAATGCATTGTGAAAATGTAATTGAGTTATGCATTGCATTTAACTATTAAATGCATTGTATTTTGAACGCGTATAGGGGATGATTGATAACCGCCCACTTCAAATTACTAAAATATCCTTCGTGCATCGTTCAAAGCGATGAAATGCACCGCCTTTTTAAGTAGATCAGATTTAATTATATCCGTCCGATCATCCAAATCAATGGCTGAGATCATTTCCTATTTCCTACTTTAATTTCACTTTATACCTGAACCACTTCTTTTATATATATATATATATATATATATAATTAATTATTTTTTAAAAAAATTGGATTGCATTAATATTATATTACATGGCCGCGTCACGGAGGACTCGAACCCGAGACCTATTGCCTTGGGCATTAACCTCATTACCACTAGGCCAACACACGCACGCCAATTAATTGTTTTTGTTGATATATACCACTCCGTCCTCTGCAAAAGGAGGCATATTCCATTTTGGAATGTTCTCTCCAAAAAGAGGCATTTCCGAAAATGGAAATAATAAAGGGTTCTAAATGACAATAAGGGTGCAATTAGTGTTTTCCCTTACATTTCTAGAACACTTTAATGTCTAAGCAAAAATTCTTTAATTCGCATGCCAAAAAGATATGTCTCTCTTTGAAGAGGACAGAGTAATATTTAAATATTTTAAGGTATTCACACTAGTTGAAGCTACCCGACCCTACCGGATTAGGAATGTGAAGGCCTCTCCTCCTTTCGGAGACCGGAAAAAGAAAGAACTATGCTATTGACCGACCCTTTTTCTCATTTTGTTGTTCATGTTGGCGATTTCAAATGTAAACTCGATGAGAATTTCCAATACTTAATAGATACGATATAGTTAAAGTAATCGTGTTGAATGTCGTATATGAGCATTTATACAATTCATTAGTTTGGCTGCATGGTAATTTAGTTTAATAGTAGTAAAACTAATATGTGTTGTATATAAGATTTTCTTTTTAAGCAAATAAGATATTAATATTTCATAAATATGCACGTGTTTTCCTTTTCTTATAAGGGTTGACCAATTGTGAGTGTCTGGTCATTATTGTGTTGATCGAGTAAATATTAAAATAAAACTCTAACACCATATGTTAAAAGTACAGTCGATTTAAGCACTAGCTATGCATCAGATACATTACACGTAATATATTATTGCATAATATCACAATACATTTTTATTCATTAATTAATGCATTATAATTTCAATGCACTCTATGCATAAATTTAATGTATAATTAATATGAATTATATATTATATAAAAATCAATGGTTCAGATTGATTTGTAATTCCTATCTAAAAATTAATTCTTATTTAATCTATTGTATATGTATATATTGAAAAGAAAAGAAGAGTAAATAGGGTAATTGAGCGTGAACCACACTAAAAGAATTTAAAATGTTAACTTTTTTTGCTAGAATTAAACATCAAAAGTTGTGCAATCAAAATTCAAAACATATTAATAGTAGAAGAGGGGAACAATGTATTTCTCCTCGAATGATCTCGTCTTGACTTAATCAGCCTAAAGCCACAGATGGAAGTCCCCATCAGTTGTACTTAAGGCTCTGTTTGGAGAAGTTAAGATAATTACAAACACATTTGAATTTGAATTTGAATTTATGTACATGTATCATGTATATGAGTTAGCCATGACAAAATCACATGGTGATTATTAAAGGAAGAAAGCATACTCATCATCAATTTTGATTCACGTACATTCCAACTTGTCTAAATTTTTAGGTGCATTTGAAAATGAGTCATCTTTTCCACCTTATCGCTTTCTCTAGTAAAATCACAGTTCTCACACCATTCATTGTTTTGTACTATCTATTTAATTAAAATGGTAAATATCATCTCCTCACGTAAGTTCTATTATGTCATTGTTATAAGGCCACAACAAGATTTATTACATCTAATAGATTAGTGAATATTGTCTTAACTATAATAGTTTCTTCATCACTTTTCCATTTCTTTTTAATTTTTTTTTAATTTTTTTCTTATTTATTGTTAGTAATGTATAACAAAAAAATTGCTGTTAAAAAAAGCTACCAAAAGATACAAATTATAAACTTAGGTGGTGCTCCGTTACCATGATTGAGTGTTTGAGATTAGTTTTATAAGTTGTTCAGTTGCAAAGTGTATACCTAACACTCACAATCACGGACTCGTAGGATTAATAATAAGTTATAAATCTCTTGACATGTGGCATTTGTGATGAATTAAATTTAGAGTTCTCAATTCGGTTCAATTTCAAATTAATTTAATTTCAACTAACCAAATACACAACCACGCCCAGCAGGATACATACGAATTGTGAAAGAATAACACATCCTCCATAATAATATAAAAAACCGCTAATTTTCTACGTGTGCCTTTTCTTCTATCTCTGTTTCACCGTAATATTGATTTTTTCTATTTTCTTTTTGAGCCACCATTGAAACACCATGCATATTATTTGGTGAACTTTAAATTTTGTTCCGTTTCTATAACTTTTTCTTAATTAGTAATTATATAATCATTATGTTAAAGATTCGAACTCCATTTTAGTAACCTCTTATATCTAAGCAATTACATGCACTTATTTATAAAAAAAAATTATAGGCAAGTACACATATTTGTGATGACTTTCTAGAAATCCCAAACATCGGAAAATACTTCTCTTTTCATACGCGGAAAACACCACTCTTTCATTCATATATGTTTCACGTCGGGAAAGGTGATATACTTACGCAAACGCTTAATTTTTTAATCGGGCCTGATTACATAAAGGCTCATAGTTCACAAAGTACTGACCCATACGATTCATAGTACACCGACTTCACGTGTACACTAATCTAGAATGATGAACTTCAACCTAGGAATATCAATGGGTGGGTAATACCCGGATCGGAACTGACAAATAGAATATGATTCTTAATTTGAAACTCACCCATTATATAGTAGACCTGGGACCGGACCGGAACCACAAATTAAAATTATATCGGTCCGGATCCGGATAAATGTCCATAGATCTTACGATTCTTACTCTAATTTTTAATCTTCTTCTCCATTCTAAAACTCATTTTCTTTCACCCTCTCTCTGCTGGCGCCACCCACCGTCATACACCGCCACCTGTCACCCTCTCTCTACCTTCACGACGCCACCCACCGCCACCGGCCATCTTCTTTCTCTCTCTATTGCCACGGCGTCACCCAACGACCACCCTCTTTCCTTTTCTCTGTTCCCTCATTTATATATATATCTTTTTTTTCTGCCTAAGCTTACCTTATCTTTTCATTTTTTAATTTTCCTTAAAGCTATATTTCACTATTTCGTTTTTCTATAAAACTGATTCTGCTATAAAAGTATTTCTTAATAATTCCTCATTTAAATCCATAATAAATATTGTAGTTTAAATATGTCAATTATTAGGTTGCATAAATGAAATATAACAATTTCTTAAATCGAGCATAAGAGAACTTTTCGCAATTCAAGTCTAATATTGAACTTTACTTAATTATCAGGTAATTAAAATAATTAGATGCGATATTTTTTTTTTCTAGTTACATAATTAATATATTAAATATGCATCAAGTTATTAACTTACTTTTTCTATATATCTATATATTTTGTTTGTTGTCTACTTGTCTTATTTATTGACCGAAAACAAGAATTATAAACCTTCTTTGTTATACTTTTCTTGATTAGGGTCATTAGAAATAATTAGTTTGCAGCTATTATAACTCTATGAACTAGGATGTGTTCTGCTTATTTAACTGTATTAAAACTTAGCTTGCAATGTTGGAAGGGGCTATGAGGATTAGAAATATTGAATATTGAGTTACCTGTTGCTATTAGATACATTGGCCTTTTAATCCAATTGTGATCAATCCAATTGAAATAGGAATAGACATTTAATATTCCCTCCGTCCCACTAGGTTTGACACTTTTTTTCCCAACACCGTTATTAAAGAGAGTGTATAAAGTAGTGTAAGAGTGATAAAGGTGGTAGGGTCCACACCTTTTTGAAGATATAACTTTTATTATTTTTGGAATGTGTCAAGCTTAGTGGGACGTACCAATAAAGAAAATGTGTCAAATTTAGTGGGACGGAGGCAGTGGCGGATTTAAGTGTAGCCAAGGGGGGTCAATTGCCCTCCCTTAACTTTTACTTGAAATGTTTATTATACTCTTAATAACTTTTAAACATTAAAAAATATTAACAAAATTTATACAAATGTTCAATTAATAAAAAACTTTTGACAGACAAAAGTTCGTTCAACTTGTTGAATACTATCCAAATGATTTTAAAGGCGTAGAACTTCTGGGGTTGTCGGATCAATTCAAAAATTTTGTGTTGGATGTGCGTTTAAAAATTGATACTTCTGATGTAAAAGAGCTCGGTGATCTTGCAAAAAAATTGGTTGAAACTAGAAGAAATTTAATGTATCCATTGGTTTATAAGCTTATCACTTTAGAACTAATTTTGCCAGTTGCAACAACTTCTGTCGAAAGAGCATTTTTAGCTATGAAAATTGTGAAGAACCGACTTCGCAATCGAATGTGTAATGAATGGATGAATGATAGTTTGATGGTCTATATTGAAAATGATGTATTCAGTTGTGTTTCTAATTATGCTATTATGCATAAGTTTGAGAAGATGGCGGATTGTCGGGACAAACTATAGGTTAAACCTTTCCTAATTATTTATATAATATACTTTGTTATAGTCTTTTGCACTTTTGCCTCCCCTTAGTTCGGATCCTGCGTCCGCCACTGGACGGTGGGAGTACATAGTTGTGTTGTATTTTAATTTTAGTTATACAGCAAAATAAATCGTAGGGTGTGTAATCGAATCTAGTAGAGTTGAGTTGATCAGGGCGAATGCATGTCGGGGCTCAGATCGAGTTGAGATGAAAATTTATACAATAAATACAATTTAAAAAAAAAAGATTTTCGTGTTCGGGTCCGAATCGAGTTGATCAGTTGAATATTCAAACAATAAATACAACCTTAAAAAAAGTGTTCTCGTGTTTGGGCCCGAATCGAGTTGAGTTGAGATAAAAATTCATACAATAAATACAATTTTAAGAAACGGTTCTAGATCCGATTGAACCAGAGTGTACGGTCCTGGCCGGTTTTGCTACATTTGGTTCAGGTTCTAAGCGGGTTTGGAATCAGAATCGGAACCACAACCGCAACTTTAAAACTAATGGTTCTTTGAACGGTTCTGGATCGGTCTGGATATTACCCACCCATTGACACCCCTACTTCAACCAACTCAAGATTTGATTGATTTTTTTCGTTGGCAAGCCAACACAGATAAGAGTTATACATAGAACCCATTCAAAATATAGTTTATGCATGACACAATCATAATTAACTTGCAATCATTTCAAAGTATAAATCAATAACTTCAAACATATGTTTCTCGAAAGCGGAGCTCAATAGCTCTAACTTTGCCTTAAAAATAAAGTTCACAAGTAACATTCATTATTTTGCCCATTTGATTGAAGCGTAATCACTTATATCATTCTTGGTATTCTCTTGACATTGCAATCCACATTCCTTGATTGACCTTCATTGTAACAATATTCATTTATAACGCATTAGAATCTATAAGCTTAAACGTTGAACTCGACTATTGAAATTATAAAGTTAGGATGTTTTATTTGTTACTACAAGTTCATATTAATACTTAAGATTTATCAACTATTACCTCGTTATATAATTAATCAACTTCAATATTTACTAATTGGACCTAATCTCATATAACTGAGATATAATTCTCATACAATACATGCTTAACCTTATGTCATTATCTTGAATCAATCTCAATAATTAGTAATTTGGGCTCAATTCTAATTAATTTAGGGTGAGTTTGGTTTCATTGATGAGATAAAAGTGGATAACTATTACTAGTGTGAATAGTGTTACTATTACACCAACATAAATAATATGCCCAAATGTGATGAAATGATAAATATTAGCTCTAGTAGAATAGTACCGCACCCTAGGTCTTATGTTGGGCCCGTGAGATAAGTCACTTTACCTACCAAAAATTAAATAAAGGGATATTATTAATATTATCTACCTTCATCTCATATACCAAACACACACTTAAATAAATTAATCACTTTTGGTCCATTGTCATGAAATGAATGTCCAAACTTATGAGTCTACTAAAGGAGACCAATGATTTTACTTATTTCACTTAGACCATTAGCAATTAAAAACCCAACTATTAAACATTATTTATCTTCATCTTTTCATACTCTCTCCATCCCTTTTATTTTTTTTATGCGCAGAACACCAAGGTTCACCTATTTCTCAAGAACAAATTTACATCTTCTTTGTTCCACAATCTCTTCTTCTACTGTGGCTAAAATTCTTATTTCTTTATTTTCATTGCTTCATTCTATTCTCCTTTTATACTTCTGGGAAATTCCCAAAGTTTATCATAGTCTAATCCCCTAAGTCTTCTTCTGCTTCCTCCATCTTCCTCGCTGCAAAACGACGTTGACACCGGCCATCCTTTTCCCGAAAGGCGTGGGCAGCAGCCTGTCGTCAACACACCCTACTTCAAACTCCACTACCAACCCATTTACTCAACGGACTCAGCCACTACCCGTCGGCATCGACATCTACCATGCCGCTACCCAAAACATATTCGTCGTCATCAGCACCTCTCCCGTCCGACCTTTATCTAACTCTATTAGGGTTCAATTATAAACAGGGGTAAAAAGTTCAATTCTTTCTTAATTAATTTGTATTCGATCTTTCTTATTAACAAATATATGAGTAAATATGAAGAACCTACTTGCTTTTGATTGTAGGAGAATAGAAAATTGAAGTTGAAAGATGACCTCCACATTTCCAAGTGTATGGCTATGTCTTCTCCTTTTTCTGCGAGCTCATCTCCCTTTCCCTTTCTCTCTTGATATATGATATCGAATGAGGCTTGAACACCTCATGCTTCTTAGGATTGAAACGTTAGTATCCTACTAGAGAGGCGGTGTAAAAACAAATTACACCAATTTAATTGAATTATGTAATTACTAATGATCTTAATTCATTTCTTAAAATATTTGATCCTGTTGTAATTCCTATTCATATTCCCCGGATTGAATTGTGCATATATGAAGGTAAGATAAAAGTAGAAAAGGAAAAGGAGAGACGGCGCTGAGAAAAGAAATGTTAGGATCAATAAACCCTAAATTTTATTCCCATATATATAGTTGGTCCACTTTACAAAAAATATACATAAATAAATAAATAACTATTCTAAAAAGTAATGTCCATAAAATAATATTATTTATAACACTTCCCCTTGGACATTATTGTGTGATGTACATACCTCATTAAAAACTTCGCTGAAAAACCTTATGAGATAAAAATAGTCGAGGAAAAGAATATATGTTATACACAATGGGAAAAAACTTGGTAAGGGAAAAATAGTACAACATGATATAGCCTTCAAGGCGTAATAAAGTAGACATTCAAGTATAATCCAACTAAGAAAACCTCCAATACTATGAATATATTCTGGTGGAGGAAAAATGATACATAACATACAATTTATATTGTATTGCACAGATTGTCTCATTAAAAACTTTAACTAAGAAAACTTTGGGGAAAAACTTCGTAAGGAAAAAGAGTACAACTAATTAGTCTCTGGGACATATAATCTTCGGGATTATATATGATATTCATTACATGATTGACGAGCCCGTTTTTTGTGCTCTTTTTATGTCTTGTTTTAGGTCTAGATCGAGTAATTTTCCCTTTATTTGTGTTGTGTTTTGTGTCTGGGAGGACACGATTCTAGGGCTGACAGGATTCAGGTCAAGGTTGAAGGTCATCTCAAGAAAGATGCAAGATTATGCACGGAGAAGCTTGGACAATTTGAAGCCCAAGGCAAGGTACCGCTCGAGATCACGCTACAACTGCTGGGGGCAAGAGGAGCACGTTGGCCAAGACAAGGAGACAGACTAAGCAGTTGGGAGAGTAGAAGACGACGGACAAGGCACTGGGATTCGCACGATTTCTTTCCTTCCGCGGAAAAGGAAACATCTCTCTCTTTCCTTCCATCAACGATTTGGGGAGGATTGAGAATATTTCCTTCTACATGGAATATCTGATCGGCAAGGAAAGTTTGCCGCAACCCTAGCCACCACCACCACGAAATCCCAAGCCCATGGACATGCTATAAAAAACCCATGCTATGAATCAGAGACACACACATACGAAGGGGAGGGATGACGTCTGACTGCTTTTAGTCTAGTTCTTTTATTTCTATGAGTGTTGGGGAGGAAGAAACAAGTCCTACGGGCAAACACTTATATTAATTTCTATTTAATGCTTTCGACCTTGCCAATGGTTGGTCCTAGCAAGAGGATCTTTTGGTAATAACTCTATTTCCATATTTCAATATAAGTATGCTTTTATTTATTTCATTCTTGTTCTTTACTTTTCGTATAAGTAGCTAGTTTTATAAACTTGGCTTGGGAAAGATGAATTGAGTCCAAACTTATAACGTCTTGAGAGGTCTAACTGTGCACATAGTTGTATTGGTGTGTTCCTAAAGTGCTGGATGTGAATCTTATACAACTTGATCAAGTCCTCGGTCTTGTCTGGCCAGTAGCAGTCTTGGCCAAGATCAAGTTACAACTACGAGCTTGAAACTCCAAGTGTTAGTGACTTCCTGCTTGCCAGCCAGAGGGATCGGTGCGGTGATGTAGGTGGGGACGTCATGGGACGGGCGTCTGAGATGGTGTGCCCATGGTTATTGTGTTCCCTGCAAATGCCTATTTGGTTGTGTTAGATTAAGCTTGGTCCAGGAGCAATCTTGGGTAAGGGGGATAAGAGGATGAGTAACCCTTACCATCTGGGCTAAAAAGGTATGTTGGGCGAGGCTTCGGTGGCTACGTGAAGATTAAAAAGGGGGCTGCTTAAGTTGATGCGTTTGGGTGGTAGGAGTAAAATCCCATTCTTACGGTCGCAATAACCAATGACATGCCACTCTAGTTCTACCATCTCCTTGGTGGGTTCTGCCACTCGTTCAGGTAAAACATTACATGTCTCGAGGATCTAGAACGCAAGAAGAAGAATGAGCACCATCCAGATGTGAACCAGAGAGTCATTCTATGACGACTGGAGCAAATTCAAACTCATTTTGGCCAAGTGCTCGTAGCACAACATCCCTGACCAAGACTTAATCCAATACTATGTTAATGGAATGAAACCTAGCGAGCAGCAATTTTTGAATGCCGCGTGTGGAGGTTCTATCTTGAACAAGCAGCCTTCCGAAGCTTTTAAGCTGTTGAGCGACATGGCAGAAGAATCCCGAGAAGATGCACACTCCTTGACCAGGACCATAAGAGATGTTTCCGCATCACAATCCAAGACGGAACTCTCGGACCTGTATGCCACCATGAAGCAGATGATGGAGATGGTGAAGCCAACCATCAAGAAGAATGTCAAGGTTTGCCAGCTATCCTATGCTACCATTCACTTGACCGATGAGTGTCCCTCCATAGGAGAAGAAGAAATCAATGTTTTTGGGCATACCAACAATGGAGGAAACCACAACCAAGGCCCAAGGCAGAGATTTGAACCCACTCACAATCTTATAATCCAAGATGAAGGAACCATGAAAATTTGGAGACACCACCTCTATGGAGTTCAATGTGAAATTTTCATAGATCACAAGAGTCTCAAGTACTTTTTCGAGCAGAAAGACCTTAATATGAGACAGAGAATGTGGCTCGAATTAGTGAAGGATTACGATTGTGGTATAAATTATCACCCGGGAAAATCAAACGTAGTAGCTAATGCTTTAAGTCGTAAAACTTTCTCAAAACTTGCATTTCTTCTAATCCAAGAGAGGGAACTCATAAAGGAGTTTGAGAAAATGAACTTGAAAATTTTACCACCACCTGAGACAGTGGAAGAAATTCTTGCCACTTTGGTAGTAGAACCTGACTTGAGAAGTAGGTTCTTAGCTGCTCAAAGGAATGATGAAAAATTTGAGAAGATACGTTTGAAGGTAAGGAAGGATGATGCTACAGGTTATCATGAAGAAGCTGATAATGCTATCATCTTTGAGGGAAGACTATGCGTCCCACAAAGTGAAGAACTCAAACAGGAAATCATGAGTGAAGCACATGATACAACGTATATCGCCCACCTAGGAAGTACGAAGTTGTACCAGGATTTGAAGAATAAATTCTGGTGGGACGGTATGAAGAGGAATATAACATCATTCATAGAGAGATTTTTAGCTTGCCAGCAAGTGAAGGCCCTACATCAACGACCTTATGGAAAATTGCAACCATTAGAGATTCCGGAATGGAAATATGAGCATATTTCTATGGATTTTGTGACCGGATTACCCAAATCTAGATGAGGAAACACTGCTATTTGGGTAATCGTAGATCGTCTCACAAAATGTGCTCACTTTTTACCTATAATGATAACTTATGGGTCAAACAAGTTAGCTCAATTGTATGTTCGTGAGGTCATACAATTACATGGCGTACCAGTGTCAATCATTTCAGATCGAGACTCAAAGTTTACATCCAGATTCTGGATGAGTCTCCAGAAGGAGTTAGGCACAAGGTTGAACTTTAGTACCGCATTCCACTCTCAGACTGATGGATAATTGGAGAGAACCATTCAGACTCTAGAAGACATGTTGAGAACCGTGGTTCTCGACATAGGTGGAAGTTGGGAAGCGATATTACCACTAATCGAGTTTGCTTACAACAACAGCTATCAGACGACCATAGAGATGGCCCCATATGAAGCACTATATGGAAGAAAGTGTAGATTACGACTCTATTGGGACGAGGTAGGTGAAAGAACGATAGTAGGCCCAGACTCAGTCAGCGAGATGATTGAGATTGTCAGATAGATTATAGAAAGAATCAAGCAAGCTCAGAATAGACAGAAGTCATATGCTGACACTCATAGAACCGAGCTACAATTTGAAATAGGAGATAAAGTTTTCTTAAAGGTATCTCCTTCTAAGGGAATAATCAGATATGGTGTTAAAGGAAAAGTGAGATCCCATTTTATCGGATTGTACGAAATTTTGGAAAGAATAGGTCCAGTGGCATATAGATTAGCATTACCACCAAGTTCACAACGTTTTTCATGTGTCACAACTCAGAAAATACGTGTTTGACCCAAAACACATTATTCATCAATAAGATATGATTTTGAAACCTGACTTGACCTATGAAGAAAGACCTGAAGCTATATTAGATCAGAAAGTGCAAGAACTTAGAAATAAGTCAATCAAGTTGGTTAAAGTGTTGTGGAAACATCATGGACAAGAAGAGGCTACTTGAGAGCTTGAAGATAAGATGACAGGAAAATATCCCGAGTTATTAAATTAGAACGTACAAATTTCTGGATGAAATTTTTATTTAGAAGGGAAAAATGTAATGTCCCGATATTTCACTAGTAGTTATAATGTAATTGAAAATCTGCTTGAGAAAATTTCGTATTAAAATATCAAAAATATCGATTAGCTAATCGATATTAGTAACTATTGTTGTGTATCTAATAATTATTAGAGTAATGATAGATATTATGTGAGTTCGTTTTGTGTTGGTCCCGAAAGAGCTAGATTGGTGTATGGGGGGGGGGGGGGAATACACCAATTCAAAACTTTTTAGGTTTTCTTGTTTACAGCTTAAATGTAAGGCTTTAGCACACTTAATAAC
>JAPKLX010000056.1:426712-515674 GCA_026898415.1 Leonotis leonurus
ATCAAAACTAGATAACAACTTGAGATTACACTTCTTAGATTGAAGAAATACAATCTAAATCTTACAACTTTTGGATCAACACTAGATCCTAACTTGGGTGTTGGTAATAACAAATTTCCAGAAAGTAAATCTTCAAAATAATAAACACAACAAAGAATTCTTGAAGGTTGGATGTGTTTAGAGCGTTGAGAGCTTGAAGATTTTTGAGCAGAGTAATTGCAGAATAATAGCTTGAATTCTCGTGCTTCTTTCTGGAGGTGAAGGTGGTATTTATAGCCTCAATGAAGAAACTATCCGTTGGAGACGATGACCTCTATTTTCAACGCTTTAATTGCTGCATTAAATGCATGGCAGAGTGGTTGAGACACGTGTTGACAAATGAGAGTTGTTTCCACCTTTCACGCGATTTCCCTGTGCATTGCCATACTGGGAATGATCCTTTGTACAGTAGTTTTGATTTACTTATACATCATTCCTTAAGGTATGAAGTTGATGTGACAATACACAGAGTGGTTGACTTGTGACAAATTTAGGTATGTCGGCAGTCCACCGTAGTTATGGTGAGGAGCAGCTTGTATTTGATGTCATGACAGCTCGTTGTCCCTCGTTGTGAACTTCATCTCTGGTTCTCTATTGAAAGTGACGACCAGATCGTTTTTGGTGTAAAACGATCTCCTCTTGAAACGTCGATCGATCTGATGAAGATATTGAGCAGTGAGCTGACGTAGTCTTTTAGTAACGAGCTGCTTATCCATTCGTAATGGTTAAGATCGATCTGATGTTAGTTCTAAGCAGCGGGCTGGCTTTGAAGATCTAGCTGCTTAACCACTTGTAATAACAAGCAAATTCTATTTTCTAAGCTAACTCTAGTCTATAGGACCAGATCGAAATAAGTATGTTTGAAACCTCAAACCACTTTTACATTTGTGATCTGTGATAGATGAACTAAATGTTGAAACCAAGAAACAAGTAATAATGTCAGCGAGCTGCTTATGTAGGAAGCAGATCGTTATTTATGTATAAAAATGATCTGCTCACCATATAGGGAGCTAGCTGACTTACAAAGCAAGAAACTTGTTATCATAGTAATCATTGTGTCCAGGATACCTTTTACTAGAATAATACAGATCGTTATTTATATACTAAAAACGATCTGCTTCTATTACACTTAAGATATTCCTTAATAGATGGCAATGACTACTTAGTTTCCAAAACATCAAAGTGTAGTTTCGAGGAACATCATCAAAACAAATATAAATTCATGGGGTTCCCAATATTTTGAATTAATAACGTTATTCAAAAAGACGAAACTAAATAATTCTTGCGGTGCATAATCGATATTTAGTTCGATAAGCTAATAAAAAAAATGCAAAGACAAGACAAATGTCTTATGAATTATGGTTCTTTAGTTAGATACTAATTATATAACTTAAAGATGTTATAAAAAAGTAGTAGTATATTTATATACTATAGAGATGTATATTACTTGCATTGATAAAGTGATGATGCATGTAAGAGATTATTGAAATATTTATATTAGATAATTGATAAATTAATTCAAAATATTGCAAAGAAAAGATTAATGTTAAGAAGTTATTGTATACTGATGATATGATAATTATATACTTTATAGAAGTTTGTATATAATTAGTTAGTAGCATACTAACTATTGATGCTATGAAGAATTGTATATTGTTTGTATTGGTAAAACAAGATATATATATATACTAGGATATTATTTAGTTTATAGCATACGTAAATGCTTAAATCATGAAATGGAGAGATGATTATTACATAAAATAAAGCAATAATAAGCCCTACAAAATATAGCAAACAAATAGGTCTTCATGCCTATAGATATGCATCAAGAACTTTCTCAATAAAGAAGAAGTTCAAATCTGCCATAGAGATATTACATTCATAAAACATAATTTATGTGGGAAGAGATGTACATATAATATAATAATTAAATTTGAAGTAGTAAAAGAAAAAGCAGATTGAAAAGGGAGATTGATGTGGGAGCAGCATGGCTAGTTGTCGAGAAAGACAACTCATGCACTCTTCCTACTCCACACTGTATATCTCTGCATATACATATAAAAGAAAGATATGTTATCATTATAAATGGCTACCCAAAAGTCAATATTGCAGATGTACTCATGCTATAAAGAGAGGTAGATATAGTTATGCAGAAGACTTAAGAACATTACACTCAAGTACCGAGCTTTGTATACTTATATGCCCCTATAGAAGAGAAACAAACCACACTTCCAAATTTTACAAATCAGTTTCACTCACACTTAGAGCATTTACGGAGAAGCTTTTATCCACACAAGAAGTCATCCCAAGTCATCTCAACTCAGAATTCTTAAGAGTCATTGAGGTAAACAAAGATCTCAAACTTTTAGGTTTTCATTCTTTTTAATATTTAGTTCAAACCATTATCTTCTCAAACAAATTCCAGAAGTTATAAACACATGTAATGATATCTTCTATGTCTTAAACACCTTAGGACTGATATTAGACACTTTCTGTAAACTCTTTCCTCCATCTTAACTTTAGAACTCATATTATAAACTATAAACTTTAGAACTTCACAACAAGCATGTTAGATTTTGTATTACAGCTTTCAAAAGCTTCTAAGTGTACTTAAATTCAGGGATTTAGCTAAACTTAGAACCATAAGAAATCATGTTAGCAAAACATATATACATATTCTTATATTTTCAGAAATTTCAGAACATAGAACCTATACTTATACCTTCAGATTCAGAATAGAGATATATATAGATATATATTATCATTCCAGAACATAAACATAACTTGGAAAATAAGTTCAGTTTCCAGAACAATACCTACTCCATTTACAGATTTTAGAACATAGATCTATATTTAAATATTCAAATTCAGAACATAGACATGCTTTTAGAAATTAGGTCTCAAATTTAGAAACCTAACTCAGAGACTATGAATTTTCAGAAATAAAATAATGAAGACTTAGATTCAGAAATTTCAATCTAAAATAGAACCTAAAACAAGACAACAATTTTACTTAATAATTAGCAAGCTCACAGATTACAGACCACAATCTCATCCTCAAGAAACCATTAAAATATCAATGATGAAAACAAAACAGATTTCAGATTAAAACTAGCTTTATCCAAAAGCTCATAACCAATAATAACAACCAATGAAACATGCAGAATGCTAATAATTATAAAAAAAAAAAAAAAACATTCAGACAGATACAATAAAATGAATGAAGAGATGTACCCAACTATGAAGTCTCCTGGGCAGTTTAGAGACTCGATGGCAAGCACATTAGGGAGCCTTCGTGCCTGTTTTGAGCGACAAATTAGGGAGAGATGAGAGAGCAAAGAGGTGTAGTAAATGAAAACAGATAGAGGTAGATATTTAGAGAAGAGATTAAACTTGAAATATGGTAGTAAAATTTTCAGAAAATAAATATGATAAAAATTGAAATAACAAAGAAATAAGGAATATTAAGGATTCATAAAACTGAAAATTCGGATTTGAAAACTAGAGAGAAATTAGATAGAATATCAACCTCGAGTTTCCGGCGAATCTCCGACCAAGAGACAACCGAGGGCAGAGAGAGTGGGAGAGCAGCCACGTGCGACGGCAGCTTCAGGGGAAGCATCGGCGTGCCTTCTGCTGCTGCATTCCACCGAGAGTGCCGAGATTCGATCAAAGAGAAGGAAAGTGACGATAGGCAGATGAGTCTAGTAGAAGAGAAATCAAGAGACCTTTGGGGGGGGGGGGGGCCCCCAACATCAGCGAGATTTTGTCGACCGGAGCAAAGGGACCCGCTCTCGGCCATTCCACACGTTGTCTGGCAGATGCATAATTATCTGAAATGGATTCTCTCTTTTTTGTAGTAGATGTCGAACCTATTGTGCCCCATTGACTAAGAAGGGGGCGGGCGCAACAGCTACAAGGAGACCTTCCTTTCTGTTGTTGTCAGTTCTTTCACAGGCTGAGTCGGAATTTTGTCTTAAGAGATAAAATTTATAAAATTTTGTGTTAGATAAGATATTTATAAATTGAAATTCAATTATTAGATTTTAATATATTATTATATTTGTTATATATAAATATTTAAAACTGTAACTACTACTTATTTGATTTAAAAATTTATTAAAAATATCATTAATAACTTAAAAATTATTATAAAAGACATTAATAATTTTTTTATACAACACTTTTCTACATAAATTTCTAAAATATTATCTTGTTGTAAATGTATATTTGTTAACAATATTAATAACTAATAACTATTAGTTCATAAAATGTACTCCCCCGTCCTACTAAAAGTGGTCTAGTTTGACAAAATCTGTGAAGGTTTTTTGGTCAAACTAGACAACTTTTAGTGGAGCAGAGGGAGTATAAAAGTTGTAAATTAAATTTGACATTTATACAAAATTTTATTTAAATATTACTCTCTCCGTCCACGAAACTTCTTCCTATTTTACCATTTTCGTCCGTCAACAAAACTTCTTAGTACTTTAAACTTTTCATTTATAGTAAGTGGGCCCACCACACTCTCTACACATAACTCAATTTAATATAATACATTAAGTGAGACCCCATATCCACTAACTACACACAACATAATTTAAAATAATATATCAAGTGAGACCCTAATTTCACTCACTACATATCATCATTAAAGTCAAAAGAACTACATTAAAACTCGCACCGGGTCAAACTAAGAACATGTTTTATGGACAGAGGGAGTAATATTTATATATTTTGAAATATACTCTTTTTATCCCACTATTTCTGGCTTGTTTCTTTTTCGCACGTAGATTAAGGCAAGTTTGTTTAGTGTTTTAATTATGTCATGCTATTACTTAATAATTTGTAATAATTATATAAAATTCAATACAATAAAATAAAAATTTATAATTTAACGTAAAATTTAAATTAATTTATACTCTTAATTAATTAGAGTAAATAATTTAATTTTTTAATTAAAAAATTTAAATGGGCGTAAGTTAATAACATAATACAACAAATGAATCATTAAAATAAACTCCAACCATTTCATTTAAATTTCAGTGCCAAAATATATCCAAAAAGTGAACTTTTACATATTTTTTTGGGAATTCAAAATTCTCACTAAAGATTCAGTACTTAAACCTACAATATGAGTCGATTTCACATCATTTATAAAGCATAAAAGTTTTGTTTCCTTACAAAAAACACAGAAGTAGCTGAAAAAGAAATGGTGAAGAAGAATTTAACAACAAAATAGAGGAATTCTATAGTTCAATTCCTGCTTGCAAACTCAAAAGATGGGAAGCCAAAGAGAGGGATCATGACAGAGGTTGCACATAAATTTGATAGCAGCATAAGAAATGTCTCCAGATTGTGGGCTGCTGCAAAACAACAAAAAGAAAAAGGTGAGATTGTTTTCCTTCAAAGCAATAAACCAAAGGCACCAAGAAGAAAAAGAGTAGAGATATATATGACAGTTATTCAAGCCCTAGATTTATTCCATAGGTCCACCATTAGAAAGCTTGCTAAAGGAATTTCATGCAGTAAGAGTTCTGTATGGAGATGGCTTAATAATGGCTTGATCAAAGCTCACACCTCATCAATTAAGTCTGACCTCACAGCCCTCAACAAATTACTTAGACTTTCATTTACCTTAAAAGCACTAGAATATGATAGGATAATGAACATCCTAAAATTCAAGAACATGAATAACACGATGCACATCGATGAAAACTGGTTTTATATCACAAAGACAGCTCACAGATTTTATCTCACCCCCAGAGAGGCCGAGCCACACAGGACATGTAAGAGCAAGAATTTCATAACTAAGGTTATGTTCATGTGTACAGTAAGTAGACTCGTGTTTGACCATTTAGGGAATGTTGTGTTTGATGAAAAAATTGGTATATTTCCATTCACACAACAAGTACCAGCAAAAAGGAAGTCAAAAAACAGGGCAGCAATTACTCTTGAGACCAAACCAATCCAATAAATCACAAAAGATGTGATTAAGGCATGTTTGATCAATCAGGTTTCCTTAGTGATAATTTTATGCACATGTCGTAATAAGAAAATGTACAATTCTTCAATGTTATTATTATTTTTCACAGTTATTGCCTGCAATGAAACTGAAATGGCCAGCAAATGCAAGTAGGGTCATATTTATTACAACAAGATAATGTTATGCCTCATATCAAAGATTGTGATTCAGATTTTAGAAGTGCAGCCTCTAGTGATGGATTCGACATACGAATAGTTCATCAAACCCTAATTCACCGGACATGAATGTCAATGATTTGTGATGGTTCAGAGCTATCCAAAGCATACAAATAGAGAAGAGATGTTATAGCATAGACTCACTAGTGAATGCAGTGGTGTCTTCATTCGAAGAACTACACTAAACAATGTCTTTCTTAGTCTACAAGACTAAGGGGTAGAATTGCTACAAGATACCCCACATGAATAAGGACAGTCTTATACGACAAGAAATGCTACCTAATGACTTACAAGTTCCAAAAAGTTTGGTACGAGAATGTTTGCTATAAAGGGAAAGATCTCACATAATCGTGCAGAACCCAAGATCCAGAGCATCATTAATCGATGACACTCTTAGCTCCACAAAACCCATCTCCAACCTCCGGTGTAGCGGTGTTTGTAACCTTCGGCTCCTCTTAGGAAGATCCATAGATTCCACCACTCAAGACCAATGTGTCTTCTATAATTAGGGTTTTATCATAAGAACAACCGAGAGATGTACAATCGTATATTTCTATCGGTGAATCAGAAGGAATATATAGATAGAAGAAGGTTTCTGAAGTGGAAGATAGAAGTGTATCTATGGAGGTGAATTTGTGGTGCCCTAATTTAGGGTTTCGGTTTAGGGGGAAGATGTACCGCCAAAAATGCAGATAGAGCGGCAGAGGAGAAGGAGTTGGTTGGATCAAAGAGATGGAAGCCATTTTCAGTAAAGTGACTACGATTAGGGTTTTATGGGTGGGTTACGCAAAGCGGCGGAGAAGACAAAGTCGAGAGAGAGAGAAACTTCGAGAACCAGAAACACAACAAGAGATAGAGTTAGTTATTGTAGCAATAAGAAAGAGAGGCGGTGAAGTGTATCTATGGGCTTAGGGTTGAGTATAATTATGGGCTTGATTAGAAGACCCTAATTAAACAATTAACTACCCTTATTATTTCCAAAAATGGAAACCAGCCAGAAATAACGCGACAACTCAAAATGAAAAGCAAGCCGGAAATAACGGGATGGAGGGAGTAATAGAATATATATATATATATAAGAATATATATATATATTATATCAATATATATTACAGTTTATCTAGTTTTTTTAGAATCGGTTGAACCGATGTTCCAGTACCCTTTTACAAGACTAGTTTGATGAGGGGTCCAATTTTTTATACATTATTATGGGACCCTAAGTTCATTCTTCTTTTAATTAACTGAAGAACCGAAGTTCCCTTATTTGCAGTAATATTCATCGCAACACCTTCTGTGCTTCTCGAACAACCAGTTGTACGATTTGGTTGATCTTCGTAAAAAATAAATACACCTAGTTATATGATGAGTGATAACGCCAACATGATTGGGGCAGGTACATGTGTCTTCTCCTTACTGTATTGAAAGTTTCTGCTCCAAACAAATTATTCGATTTTGACAGACATTTTGTTGCCATTGTAATAATAAATCTTGTCATTTTTTCACCAAAAAATAATATCAGAAGGTAGTAGATGTTGAAGCTCTGTATCGTTCTTATATTTTTTAATCGACTAGTCAGTGAGATAGCCGCAGAAAGAGAGCATTTAGTGAAGGCGACAGATAAAGGCGGAGCGTGCATGTGACGCGCCGCGTTTGAGTAAAGCTCAACGTGCTCATGTAGCTATAATTAACTTTTGAGCTGTATTTAATGGGAAGTGGGCCAACATTCAATTTAATGAAGTACGAATGATTTATTTACGAGCGTATAAATAATAGAGTTGGGACAGAAGGCGGCTTCTCCCCCTATGTTTTGCTATTGTTCTCCTTAAATCACCTGCTACCGGAATTCGAATTCTCTTAACCACCAAAATCCGGCATCGTCTTCTTCTACCTCTTGCTCCTCTTCCCCTTATTCTTCTCACTCTAATTTATCTTCTCATCACCAACGGCGCTATTGGAATTTCATTGATTTATCTGGTAGCCTCCTCTCTCCCTCTCTCTCTCTAAAATACTCTAATGTGTTGCCAATTGTTTATTCTATTTTTGTGGATGATGTTTGTTGTCGAGATTTTCACTGTTTGTTGAGTTACATGAAATGGAATTGTGGAATTTCTGAAGTTTCCTGATTGGAGTATTGGAGAATTGCAGGCAAAATTCAACTTCCATACACAGCAGCACCAACAGTTTCTCAACAACCAAAATAAGAGCAAACATCATCAACAATGAACAAGACAACACACTATGGTGTTAACAAGACATCGCACTATGGCGAAACAAGACAACAATCGATGAAACAAAACAATACACTACAAGTGCAGAGACAACCACAAAAAATGAGACAAATAGAGAATCAACCGGCAAACAAAACTGGAGATGAGAGTAATAAAAGTCACAACTCGTGATCAACTAGAGAAGGAATACGCAAAGATCAACATTGATCTTAAGAGACAACAAAGACGAGAGAAATCCAACATTACTGGAGACAAACAAGACAACCAAAAATAAATCGGTGAACTAGAGACAGTAGACGAGACCTAGATTTAATGATCTTAGATCCAAAAGAGAACTAACCGATTAGTATCGGAAAGAGACAAAGACATTCGATTAAATCGACGAGAAATCAAAGACAACCGATTGAATCGGTGAGAATCGAAGAAGAGAAATGAGTACGTAAACAGCCTCATCGGCAAGAAATAAAGTCAATCTGCGGCGAGGACTTCAACAATCACCTCATCAACCGCACTTCAAACTTCAAATACTGTTGAGGATATTCACCTCGGCGGAGAGAGGACTTCCATAACAAAATGGTGAATCACTTTTGGCCAGGAGTTCCAGTTGAAGCACAATAAGGAACACAAGGTCGCAGCGGCCACCGTAGACAAAAGAAACACTCCAAAACTATCGTCGGAAAAGAAAATTTGCAGTGGGAGATGAAATAACCGAGCAAACCACACCAGAACTGCCATCGGCATGGTTGCGTTTACAGTCGGAGATGAATCGAGCTCAAGCACAGCAGCTTGCGCTCTGATACCATGTTAAGAAATCATCAACGAAAGTTGCAGAGATGAAACGGAGAAGATGAATAAGAGAGAGAGGAAGAAATTATTCTGTTATTCATTAACATGAAGAAGAGAGATACAAAAAGGTAGTTACAACAACCTCATGATAGGTGTATTTATACAATTGGCTACTCTTGCTGACTAGGACATAACAAACTAAAAGAGACGTTATTTTATGAAATGCGATTTCTTCTAGTTGCTTCTATATCATGCAACTGCATGGTTTCTTCTAGCTTCTTTCATGCAACAGCATAACGGCACTGATGAATCCCCTTCTTCTAGCTTCTTCTAGCTTCTCGAACACTCCAGTTAAGACTCGAAGCTTCTTGAATCTTTATACTCCCCCTCAAGATGGAGCAAACACATTGGTGAAACCCATCTTGGCAAGTATACCATTGAAAACTGGCGCTGTGAGTGGCTTAGTAAGCACATCAGCCAATTGATGGACTCCTTTAATATGCAAAGGTTTTATAACTCCAGCAAGAAACCTTTCTCTAACCGTGTGACAATCGATTTCTATGTGCTTAGTTCGTTCGTGAAACACGGGGTTGGAACTAATGTAGATAGCCGCTTGATTGTCACAATACAAAGGAACTGCCTTCTTCACTTGAACTCCAAAGTCTTCGAGCAAACCAATTAACCAAACTATCTCACAAGTAGCCAACGCCATTGACCTGTACTCAGCCTCAGCAGATGAACGAGATACCGTAGGTTGCTTCTTTGACCTCCAAGAGATAAGAGATGATCCCAAGAAAGAGCAAAAACCAGAAATTGATCTCCTAGTATCTGGACAGCCAGCCCAATCAGCATCACAAAACATGCTCATTTCAAACTTAGCTTCACTTGAGTAGAACAAGCCATGCCCTAAAGTTCCTTTAACATACTTCATTATCCTTTGCGCTGCTAGTAAATGCCCTTCACAAGGATTGGATAGGATGTTTAGTGGATGATGCAATAAAGGAATTACAACAGTAGTCATCTAGGTACTGAGGTTTATGAATAAGTCTCCCAGTCCTAGATATTGTGGCAGTGGGTGAGGGAGGTACAGTAGAAGAAATAGGTATGGGAAGGTAGGATTTAGGTTTTGTGGTGTTGGTGTTGGTGTATGGATCAGAAAGAGAAGAAGGACCAGATATGTTATCATGAGAAGTATTAGACTGAGTACTGCTGTGATCTAAAACGAAATCACTAGCAGGAAGGTGAGAAAAAGGATATACATCCTCATGAAATATGACATTTCTGCTGATATAAACCACATTATTTTCCAAATTGAGGACCTTATAACCTTTGTATCCCGTAGGGTATCCCAGAAAAACACATTTGGAGGCACGAGGAGAGAACTTATCCCTATCCCTTACCAAAGTGGAGACATAACAAAGGCAGCCAATGACCCTAAGGTGACTGTATGAAGGTGGTTTTTGAAATAAAAGATGGAAAGGAGTGGTTTGATTTGGGAGAACAGAAGATGGTAATCTGTTAATGATGTATGAAGCAGCAAGAACACATTCACCCCAATAAATCAGTGGCAAATGAGATTGAAATAACAAACTTCTTGAGACATTTAGAAGATGTTGATGTTTCCGCTCAACTCTAGCATTTTGCTGAGGAGTTTCAACACAAGAATGTTGAATAACCGTACCATTTTCAACAAACAAATTATGAAGGTTAAACTCAGGACCATTATCACATCTAAGCACTTTAATTTTCTTGTTGAACTGAGTCAATACAGTAGAGAAAAACTGAGTAAGAACTTGTTTAGTGTCAGATTTGTGTTTCAGTAAAAAGGTCCAAACAAAGCGTGAGTGGTCATCAACAATGGTTAGGAAATAGGAATATCCCTGAAAGGTAGGTGTCCCAAACGGTCCCCATATATCACAGTGGATTAGATCAAAAGGAGCAACAGAAACAGAAGTAGATGTAGGAAATGGAATTTTCTTTTGTTTTGAAAGATGGCAGACATCACAAACATCTTGAACAACTCCTTTCATGTTTAACAATGGAGTTAAAACATTCAACTTCTTATTTGACAAATGTCCTAGACGAGCATGCCAAACATTGGCTGAAATACAAGAAAGGGATACAGCAGATGGTTTAACAAATGGTTTGGCAGCTTCAGGAATATCCAAGATGTAAAGGTTTCCTTCTCTTCTACCCTTCCCAATCACAATCCCCTGTGAAGCTACCTGGATTTCACATGAATCAACATCAAACTTGACAGTACACTGAGATGAAGATGTTAGTGCACTAACAGAGAGAAGGTTATATCTGAAACTAGGTACAAGCAACACAGAAGTTAGATGAAGTTTTTGTGAGAGTTTGACATTGCCTATTTTACTAACTTTTGCTTGTCCTCCATTAGGTAAGCCAACTGTGGTGTTTACAGTAGAATGAACAGAATCAAGTAATGACTCATTGCAACACACATGGTGAGTAGCACCTGTGTCAAGTATCCATGAAGATGAAGAAACAAGGACAGACATAGTAAGAGAAGAACAGATAGACACTGAAAGATTACCTGAAAAAGGAGCAGAAGGAAGAAGGAGTTGAGTGTTTGAGGATTGAGTGGGAGTGGCTACTGAACCTGAGCCTTTTGAAGACATCTTATTCTGAATGAATGATATAAGCTTCATACAATGTTCATCAGTAAAATCCATATTGTTTCCAGAAGTACGATTTTCACTTGCCTCATCATCAACAAAATTTATTTGCTTATGAGGAAACCTTTCACCTTGCTGTTGAGGTTTGCCTCTTCCATGATTGAAACCAGGAGGATAACCATGAAGTTCATAACACCTATCAACCGTATGGCTTGTTTTTCCACAGTGAGTGCAAAGAAACTTCCCTTTGCCACGACCTCCAACTGCATTGGCCAAAGCACTTGGCATCTCACTAGATACAGGAACAAGCTCATTTGATTGTTCTCCATCAATTCTTCTTTGTCTTTCCTCCTGAGATGCCAAAGCAAATATTCTAGAAATATGAGGAAACGGAACCATAGAGAGAATTTGAGTTCTAAGTTGTATAAAACTAGAATTCAATCCTTCAAGGAAATATAGAGCACAGTCTTGTGATTGGTAATCACTCCACTGTCTCGAGGTACCACAGCTACACCAACTAGAAGGCTGTAGTTCTCTATATTCATCCCAAATTGTGCGCAAGCTAGTATAATAGCTGCTCACATCCATAACACCTTGTTTATGATTCATCAATTTTTGCCTCAACTGAAAAATTCTAGGCAAGTCAGCTTGAGTGAATCTATCCTGTAAATCTGACCAAATGAGAGAAGCAACATTCAAATACATGATACTTGAAGCAATCTCTGGAACAATAGAGTTCCTCAACCATGACACCACCATGCTATTACATCTTAGCCAAGCTCCATACTGAACATCATTCACGGCTGGTTTAACGATCGATCCATCAACAAAACCAAGCTTATTCTTAGCTTGGAGTGCCATCACCATTGACAAAGACCAGTTAATGTAATTAGAGGAATTGAGTTGCTGATTCACGATCAAGGCTCCAGGATTGTCGCTTGGATGAACGTAGAACGGACTGTTGTTGTCTTCAAAGGAAGCAACCTCCTTCCCGTTGTTTCGAACCATCGCGACGAAGAAAGAGTTTCAATTTTGCAGCGAAGTAAAGTATACAGAGACGCGTGGGGGAAAACCCTACACGCTCTGATACCATATAAAGTTTGAGGGAGAAGAAATCATCAACGAAAGTTGCAGAGATGAAACGGAGAAGATGAATAAGAGAGAGAGGAAGAAATTATTCTGTTATTCATTAACATGAAGAAGAGAGATACAAAAAGGTAGTTACAACAACCTCATGATAGGTGTATTTATACAATTGGCTACTCTTGCTGACTAGGACATAACAAACTAAAAGAGACGTTATTTTATGAAATGCGATTTCTTCTAGTTGCTTCTATATCATGCAACTGCATGGTTTCTTCTAGCTTCTTTCATGCAACAGCATAACGGCACTGATGAATCCCCTTCTTCTAGCTTCTTCTAGCTTCTCGAACACTCCAGTTAAGACTCGAAGCTTCTTGAATCTTTATACCTAGTGTTCCTATTTCCCTTTATTCTTTGCTTGTGATATGTTCAACTTTGTGGAAACTTGTGTGCATGATTAATTTAGGATTTCTAGAGTTTATGCACTTATCAGCATGTTGTTTTCTAAACCAATTACTTGATTGAGCCACGCCATTACTTGTCTGAATAGATATAAACATATGATTATACACCTCTCCAGTCATTTCAAGATTCGTTAAAGAGATTGGTGCTTCCGATACTCTAATAATAATTAGGTTTGCAATGATCGTTTTCTAAATCTAAATATAAATCAACACTTAGTAGGTTCCTATATTGTGGAATGGAGAACCTCTTCTTTCTCTTTTTCCGGTTTAAAGACGACGACTACATCCATGCTTGAGCATTTTCTTTCACTACTTTAATAGCTTTACCTACCAATGTATAGTTTACTTGAAAAAATTTAGATGTATAAAACTAAAACAACCGCGGAGAGTCCTAAATTATTGTTCTGTCCTTGTTGGAGATACCTATTGATTCTGAATCTTTGTACTAAACTAATTTATGAGTTACTTACGGTTCTTTGCATTAACTTCATCTATTAGCTTAATATTAATTCAAATGCATCAGAGATACATAAATTCAAGTATATGTGTGTCTCATGAGAAGGATACATTATTTGATGTCTCCATGTCTGTGTAGTGCATTAGAATCATACTTCTTCATACTACCTCATAGCATTATATTCTTCCATTTCACTCAGATGAATTACCTGAGTATTGCAGGCTTAAAAGTTTTCTGGAAACATCAAAATTTTAAGGCTATTGCAATGAGTACTGCTCAAGGAGATTTTGCATCTCCAACGACCATGATAAATTTGGAGGTCCTTGTTCATGGTATCATGGGGAGGTATGCCAATTATTACATGGATTAAGGAAATAAGAATTATGTTGTATGTATCCGGTGAATGTTAAAAGTAGATACTGAATCTTTATCTAATGATCCATTTTTTGTTTACAAATTTTCCTGAACCAATAGTGGGTATTTTAGAGAACATAATGCATGGATGAGTTACATTTCAGGAGTCTTATTGCTACAGTTAATACTCGCCAACTACTAGTTTAATCTTGTCATTCTCGTTTCTTGTCAATGAAGACTTGTTCTGATTTGGAATGCTTTATTTGATTTTGTGAAGATTATAGAGAACTCTAATTCCTGATTTTTATATCTAAAGGAAAAAAAAAGTTGCACATGATTTTAATGCAAGCTGATGTGTACAAGGATTGGGTTTTGCTGAAGTTTTTAAGCATTGCAGCCCAAGCAATTGGAAATATTGTGAAGCATAGTTGCTGAGGCGGTTAGATAAAAAATTATTGATATACGGTATATTTCCTTTTCAAATTATTTGACATGTAAGATTCTCTTGGAAACATGACTTCGGTCTAACTCTGATGGTTTTTGTAATATTGACATGAGGATGAACTTGTTTTGGAATGCAGAAAATGTTTGCAGTAGCAGTGTCATATTATCATATTAGTGATAATGCAACAACTATTTGGACAAGTTCTGAGAAGGGTTAGCGTTTACGGATCTGGAATTGAGATTATGGTCTACCAAATCCTTGTCAGATAATCCGATGCACATGGGGGATCCGTACCCTAGTCTTTGTTGCCCTTTTAACAGTTTAGGAGAAAGGTCAAAGAAAGATCACGCTTTTTCTCAAGTTTAAATTCATTATCATCCATCTTCTCTTTATGAATTACCTTTTATTCATTATGTTGGACCATTCTTTCTTTCTTTCTTTCTCTTCCCTTTGCTTTCTTCCCATATCTTTCCATGTGCTCATTTTTCAATAGCAGGCTATTCTTGAACCGAAAAATAGATCCTTGGATGGAAATCTTTGCCCCGTTTGTAGTATTGCTTAAGGATATTGAGGATAATCATTTTAAATAGATCCTCGTTTGTTGAATTTAATAAAATACAATATTGAGGATAATCATTTTAAATAAGATTGGCCATTGAAATGAAATTTAATCTGTCTTGTTGATTGTTATGTTTCAAAACAGGAAATAAAAAATATTCCCCGTCTCATTAGAAAATTTGCAATAGCATCAACCTGAATGTTAAGAATGTTATAAAATAACTTTTTAAAATGTATTTTATATGATATAGTTTCCAATTTGGGAAACGCACATAATGAGATGAGATGTCCCAAAAATGGAAGTGCATATTTTCTAACGAGACACAAGGAGTATTAATTGTAAATCATTCTATCTAAATTATCAATCTTACACAAGAGTCCCGTTTTTTATGACTTTTAAAAAATCTTCAAAAATTGTCAACTTATTGATTGAGTTCTATTGGTCCTACCAATCAAATTTTCCTCCAAATTAAACTTATTTTGAGCATGAGGTTTAGACTAAACATTTCGGCATTTCACTATTAGAAAGGTTGTTCCTAAAGGCATTGGAATTCTCATTCTATTGGATGACAATTCTGTGATTCAATCTCATAGAGTGAAGATCACGAAACAAATAATTGAAATCGCAATAACGAAACAATGGAAATTTTATTGAATAATTTGAAAGGGAAAACGAAGAGGAACTCAGAACCGAAGTTCCGCTCAAGGCGAAGCCGAAAAATTCGGAACCGAAGTTCCGCCCAAGCCGAAGCCGATACAAACAATGATTCCAATCTGATTTCTAGACTCTAATAATAACCTATAAATACTAATAAGAAAAACCCTAAGCCCTAACTAATTCAACTAAATATAAGTACTTAATTATTGGAACTAACTAATTCAAATAATGGAAATACTAAAAATATGATAACTAATCCACTGAGTTCCCTTCTATCAATTGCCCCCGTCGCCGAAACAGCCTTGTCCGCAAGGCTGAAATCCGAAAATTGTGCATGTAAGACTTCGATGTCTTCCCAAGAGCTAAAAATGTTTCTCCGGGCAGAAGTGGACTGTTGGTGGCGGTTCGGGTTTGATCAGCAATAAGACATCATCATTCATCATCAACGGCCAATTCCTTGTGGTGGTGCGAATAGAGCTGCTACGGGTGTTTGTAATGGGTACCACACTCTCAGCGTTGAGGCACTTAGCAAATTGCAATTAGGTGGAGCAGGCGCTCGATGGTGAGGCCACTGGTAAACCCGTGGTGTATGAAGTCGTGAGTTAAATAGAAGGTCTGTCGGGCTGAGGGGAGGCGGAGCGGCAGCCTCGGAGTGACCCGCTGGGCAGTTTGCACCATTGAAGGAGGGCAGATCCAAGCTGGGTATGGTTGCAGAGGGTGCGGAGATTGCAGGCGAGGGGTTGGGACCTCGCTGCCCTCCCGAAACGTCGCATGCGGCCGCACCCGTGGAGTGATTCGCGCTGGCCAGGGAGTCAAGCTTCGCCAAGATGGCGGCGAATTGATCAGAGTGAGCCGCCAGTGTGCGCTCCACCATCGTCATCAACATCGCCAGCCTGTCGATGGTCTTCGCCAACTCGCCGAACGCGAAATCGAGATTCTTCGTGGCCTTCTCTACCTCGTCAATCCTTTCAGAATTCATCCAGTAGGTCGGACCAATTTGATAGAGTGAAGCTCACGAAACAAATCATTGAAATCGCAATAACGTGTTTCGACTAAAATTGTTTCGAGTCGCTCGCAATTTAAAACGAGATCATCTAGCGATGATAAGCTAACCTAAGTCGTATTCTCAAGGACGACTTAATAGGGCAATTCGATTCTTTGTTCAAGAAAGCAATAAAATTGATTTGTTGGAGATTCTATAACTAAGCGAAGAATATAAATAAGAAAAGTAAATTAAAACTAATCTAAATAGAAAGCAACAAGTAAACTTAATATCTATCTAAGAAACCGAGATGCGAATTCAAAAGAAAGCAAGTAACTTGGAATTTGAAATCAACAAGAATGCAGAAAGAAAATTGGAACTCGTAAACGAAATAAGAAACTGAAATCATAAACAATTAAATGAATGAAATCATTATATGAAATCCAAGATAATAAAAGGGAAACGAACATGATTAATAACTTGAAAAACGTCTGAATCCACAAGAGAATTCTGGAAATGAAATACGAAACGGAATATTGCAATCGGCTAACCTTCGAGTATGAAATCTAAAACTAAAGAGAACTAACTAGAAATCAAAGTCTCAACCTCGAATCTAGGTCAAGACGAGCTAAAACTATGAAAGGAAAACGTATGGAAATAATGTAGAAAAGTGGCATCAGAAAGGGTCTTGAAATACGAGCCAAAAGTGATGTCCATCGAATGAGAAACTCGCCGAGTATATATAGCCGAGAGGGTTGGTCAGCGACCGCTTAAAGTCAGCGGCCGCTGACTCGGGTGGTTCCACATTCCCCGATGAGGTTGTTGTGCCAGGCCCGGGTCAGCCGAGTAGTCAACGACCGCTGACCCTGGCGTCCTGGCCTCCCGCATGCTGACTCGGCCATGGTTCGGCCGTGGTGCGCATCACCTAGTCAGCGGCCGCTTAGGGCTACGCGACCGTTGATTAGTGCTCTCGGCACTATTCTTCACTCTTTCAGCATTTCTCGATCTTTTCTCGTCTCTTTTCCAACTTCAACACTCGTTTGGCTAGTGGTCTTGAAACATAAAATGAAACATAAATTGAGCCAAAACATCATGCAATCGAGGAAAAATAACACGAATAAAGATACGAAAAATACGAGTTTAGACGAACAAAAAGAGGCCAAACATAACGAAACAATTGAAATTATATTGAATAATTTGAAAGGGAAAACGAAGAGGAACTCAAAACCGAAGTTCCGCCCAAGCCGAAGCCAAAAAACTCGAAACCGAAGTTCCGCCCAAGCCGAAGCCAATACAAATAATAATTTCAATCTAATTTCAAGACTCTAATAATGACCTATAAATACTAATAATAAAAACCATAAGCCCTAACTAATTCAACGAAACATAAGTACTTAATTATTGGAACTAACTAATTCAAATAATGGAAATACTAAAAATATGGTAACTAATGCGTTGAGTTCTCTTCTTTGTTGTTGTTGTTCTATCACAATCTTATCATAAAGAATATTATACTAGTAGTTTATCTCTGTAAGTTATAGTCATGTGGGATATGACCTCCAGACAGTTGATTTTCTTCAATTATTCAACTTCCGTTTCTTTTTGGCGTCACTTTCCTGGAGAAAATTGTTGCGCCAATTGCACCTATTTTTACTAGGCAAATTGGCAGTCAACTCTTTCTTACAGATGGAGGAGACCAACAAACCTCCTCTCTTACTATGGATGGCCTCAGACTACAGTGAAGGACAATTTCTGTGAGGAAACTTAACTCTTTGGCATGATGTTCTTTAGTTAACTTCTGTCTGGATTTTTATTTTTATGCTTTGCTAATTGCAGGTTTGCAGTTGGTGCTTTCAGATATCGGGTTCTTTATGCAAACATCTCTTTTGATCGTATTTTGGTTTGGTTTAAGTTAAATTGGAAATGTTTATTTTGTGTTGTATCAATTTCTCGGATTCTTAACCTTGTCCAGATTTGGTTGGTTGGCGCACATCCTCCATTAGAAGGGAAGAAGAACTTGTTCAAGTAATTTGATATTCTCTTATTTGATGTTATTATCTTTTCTAGACTGGACTTGTTTCAGTAGATGATTAAAACTGATAATGGCATAGTCGAGGGACATTATAAAGATCTGCTATACGCTTTGATAGGATTAGTTCAACAATTTTATTTAATAAGCAATCAGAGTCGTCAAACTAGATTCCAAAAACCTTTATTTTTCATTATGATTTTTGGCATCCTACTAATGGATCATTGGATGGATACGAACACATTGTTAATGTGGAGAATTGCCTGCCAATTTTTTCTGAGAGTCCAAATTTTCCATTAGAGGCAGTTGAAGCAGAGGTTGCTCAAAATGACCCTAGCGTACAAAACACCATAGACTATCATAAGATGATGGAAGGTCCAATATTGATACTAATATTCTTACAACATATCTGTATGCATATGTTTGGGATATGACTGATTTATTTATGTTGTAGAGGAAATGATACGAGGATTACAACGATTAGGATGGATCAAGGTTGATGTGAGCTTTCACCCTGTATTCTAGCCATTCTTTGCTCACTACAATATCCAGGTAAAGTAAATTAAAACCTCTCATATATTACACTACTGCGTTATGATAACAATACTTGTACAAGTTTATATGACTCTTAAGTACCCAATAATAAACAGGTGAAAAATGAATGGTTTCACAATGCCGGTGTCGGAGTTGTGGCTCACATTGCCGACACCATAAAACAGCAAGACTCTTCTCCATATATCGGGGTGAGCAATTGAGGCGGCTGCTTTAAGCTCCTTAAAACATATATTTAACCATTATTTGTATATTATTTATTGTTTTCATATTATTTACTTCTGTCCAAAACACTTATTATAGTAATATTCATTAACATTAAGGTTTGTTCAGTTTTATTGTATTCTATTTTTTCATCTACATTACTTTCTTATATAATTTTTCTAAACATTTACTTTATCATTATGTTTTGTTTATATACATTCACGTTTAACATTTATGAATGGAAGTAATTAACAAGTATTTGAAGTTGCACATTGAATAGATGAAGAAATAGTTTAAGATACAAACTTTGCCTCAATAACATGACATGACATTGCAAGCAGAGGTGTGATTGTTGAGGAGACTGTTAATTACAAAGCTTAAATAGTTTTAAATTTTAAAATGCATCGCTTATTTAACATTATCCTTTAAATAAGCGATTATGCTGGATCAAATCCCTTTATGCTGAATCTTTTGTCGAGTAATGGAGCAAGAGAAAAGTTGTATGATTGATGTTTCTCATATTATTATTATTCACATAAGCCATAATTGAGAAAAGATTACACATTGAGTGACAATGAGGCGCAACATTGTTTGTGTACTCGTACAAAGTGCAAATCACATTAGCCTAAGTTAAGTGATACAAACAAAGCTCATCACTTGGGTTTCTCCATTCCAATTTTTGTTTCTTGCACGGATTAGTTCGGTATAAATTCAGATCAAGATGGTAACTTCTTCAAACCCCAAAAAATCACAAAATAAAAGAAAATAAAAATCCCTTGAGACTTACTGCAACTTAATGGCAGAAAAGGAAGGAGGGCAGGTGAAGCAAGGTAATGAAGAAGGGTAAAAACTATAGCCCTCCTCAAGGAGTTCGAGCTGCCAGGTGGCCTAATCCCACTGGCTAATGTGATGGAGGTAGGATTCGTTCGGAACAGTGGGTACATGTGGATACAGCAGAAGGAGAAGGTGGAGCACAACTTAAAGATGGTTAGCAAGCTCGTGAGCTACGACACAAACATAACGGGGCACGTGGATAAGAAGAGAATCAAGAAGCTCAAGGGAGTGAAGGCAAAAGAGCTGCTATTGTGGCCTCCCGTGGGTCAGATAATAGTTGATGATCCACCTACGGGAAAGACCCATTTCAAGAGCCTTGCCGGCATCACCAAGACTATCCCGGTTCTTGATGTCCTTTATTTCCCATCTTCATTTGAACACTTCTTACTTCACATATCTTGTGTTAATAGACAAAATAAAGGTTGCTTATAAGATCAGCAGAATTATGACTTGTGGGGAGTATGTAAAGATATTAGATAACTTCTTCATCACAAGCTCAAAATGTTACAATATAGAGAAATGGCGAAAACTCAAAAATCTGTGGTTTCTGGTAGAACCTTATTTCACCAAAGTTGTTTGGCACTGGAAAAAACATAGTTTTCCACACAGCTTGCTCATAGTGTTGGTCCCACTTGTATATTGTATTTAGCCGAAGAAGCACTCATTTCTTAAGAGTCAACACGAACATTTACGGATTACCTCAACAATGTGTTTTTTTTTTTACCTAATTCCCAAATTATGGAATAGGTCAAAGGATACTGGTTCTGGAGTCTCCCAACCTAGAAAGTGTGAAACAGGAACAATGAATAAGAAGATACTGTAACACGTTAATGGGGATGATATACAATGAAAAATAACACACAAAATTTTCTTTGTTTTGCACTCGTAGCTAAAGGTTCGTATCTTCTTCAGATGTTCCTTTCTTTCTGGTATCTATTTCTTCAAATTCTACTGCAACTATCAGACATCCGTCAGAATTTGAGTCCTGTCAGAGGGGATGGTCATAAGGTTTGTCATATATATCTGAATAATAAGATATCCACCCAAACCCAAAATTAGAAACACATATGTTGTTAAATTCAAACATTTTGTAAGCTGAATGACTAATAATCACCACTAGATAAGTGAGTGCAAGTGTTATACCTGCATGTCCTCTTTGGATGTTATGACCCTTGTCATCTTCCAAATTCCTGGTTGGTCAGTTCGAAACTTCTTATGGTTTATTTTCAGAAGATGGAGTCTTCCTAAGGTTTAGTTTTTCTGCTATTGTGAGAGTCGTGATTTGGCTGATATGGAATTATCTTTGGTGGGAGAAGCATCAGCATCAAATTCACAAAGTAGATTTTCTAGAATATGACGTCTTCTCTTATTCTTGTTTCAGCACTTTCAGTCTTGATGCATTCTCATACTCCTTTTTTAAGTATTGAAGAATGCAAATCGAGTACATGAAATAACAGAAAGGAGATGTAGAAGATGAAGAAGGAGGTAGTAGGAGGAAGAAGATATTTTCATATATGATTGAATGAATCTATGCAATACAGATATGAGCTATATATAGACGTATAGTTCGCATGCAAAGCGGTTACAAAACAGAATATGACCGTTGCTAACTCACTAACAAACTAACAAACAAGCTAACAACCTATCAACTAGAAACTACATGAAATATCATGAAGACTTGAGCAACTTCTTGATATTTCTAGTTGATAACCGAATAAACCCCCATTGAAACCTAACCCCAGTGCAGAAGAGATTTCAACCGAAGCTTCTGTCGAAGAAGACAAAACCGAGCTTCAGGTAAAGGCTTGGTAAACAAGTCTGCAACTTGATCCAAGTCTGGAACATGACCAACTTTCACAGTACGAGCTTGCACCTTCTCTCTAACAAAATGCACATCTACCTCAATGTTCTTTGTTCGAGATTGAAGAGGTTAGTGTAAGGGAATTTTTTTTCATTGAAATGGACAGTATCAACAATATAGATCTTTCCCATTGGTCCTAGACATGTATAGCCTTTGTGAGCTTCACTATAGCCTAGAAATACACATTTGGTTGATCTAAACTGAAGTTTATGTGAGTTGTATGGTTTGAGGTAAGGAAAGCAAGAACAATCGAAGACTTTTATAAAGTTATAGTCAGGTAAGGAGTGAAACAATTTATGATATGGAGAAAGACCATTGAGGCAAGGTGTAGGAAGCATATTTATGAGGTAAAAGGCTTCTTGGAATGAGTCCCACCAAAAGTGCAAAGGCATGTTAGCTTGAGCTAAAAGAGTAAGCCCTACATCAACATATTGTTATATGTTGATGTTTTCTCTCGGCTCTACCTTTCTAAGTGAGAATGTATGGGTAAGAATGTTGAAAACTAATTCCCATGGTTTTGAGGTAAGAAACAAGAAGCCTAAACTCTCCCATCCCCAAAGCTCTCCCCCTCCCCAAATATTTGACAAGCATAGGATATATACAAGTATAACAAGTGAAATCATCTACAAAGTTAATATAATACTTGAAAGAAGAAGATATAGTAGAGGCAGGTCCCCACATATCTGAGTGAATGAGATCAAAAGGTTTATTGATTTTTACAGATTGGTAACATGAGGCTTTTGATGAAGCTTACCAATTCTACAAGCTTCACAAAAGCTAAGGTCACTAGCACTAAAAGGAACTGAAAGATGTTTACAACTTTAGCAAGTATATAGTTGAACTAGAGTGACCTAAAGCTTGATGAAGCGTATCCATATTGATGCTGCAGATTCCTCCAAAGTGTGAAGAGTACTGAGCAGGAGAAGCTTGTGTGTAGGGTGAGATATCTCAAGAAGGAAGCTGAGCAGAAGACTTGAAAGTAGGAGTGACAGGAAGTTGAGATTTGGAATAGAAACAAGAGAGATCAAGCTGATAGAGACCCTTGGATAGAGTTCCCTTCAATAGTGTTTGAAGTGTTGTTTTTTCCTTTACCAAACAAAAATTATGATTAAACTCTATGATAACATTGTTGTCCTTAGTAAACTGAGAAATACTAAGCAAGTTTTTGGTTATTTGAGGCACATATAGTATATGGTAAGGAGCAAACAAGATCTAGAAGTTAAGGATAAAGAGATTATACCTATAGATGAAATAGGAAGTGTGTTACCATCACCAACAATGAGCTTCTCATTCCCAGGGTATGTGCAGCTTAAGTCCAAGTTTTGCATACCATTAGTAATGTGTGCAGATGCTCCACTATCCACGCACAATAGACCATCATCTGCACTAGAATCATCTTAAGAATAATCAGCAGAAAAGGCTTGAGGTGCAGTAGTGTTAGTATTGTCTTGATTTGTGAAGTGAACATCAAAACGTTTGTAACACTTCATAGCTACATGCTCAGGCCTACCACATAGCTGACAAATAATAGTTTTGGAGGAATTTGTTACCTCCAGCATTAAAACCTCCACGCACACCACAACCAGTTCCTCTATAAGCAACATTTGTAGTTGGTGCAGCATTAGAGAAAATAGTCGTAGTTGGTGAGAAAACCTCCATTTTTTGTTGAAGTCTGAACTCATACGACTCAAACAAGAGTTGAAGATCTTGAGCATTCAAGGAATCTGACATATTCATCACATTAACAACAAGAGCCTCATAATCCGAACCAAAACTAGCAAAGATATACATAACAAACTCTTCATCTGTGATATGATGACCAGCGGCTGAGAGTTGGTCTGCATAGCAACGCATCTTACAAAAATACTCCTCAACAGATAGATTCAGCTTCTTCGTGGATTGAACAACATCCGAAGCTGCATTATGCGAGACTGCAAGTGAGAGATAAACAACCTCTCCAATACAATCCATAAATCTCGAGTAGTAACAGATCGAACAACATGACCTAGCATGGGCTTCTAAAAGTGTATCAGCCTACTCTAAGTGATAAAGTTGCGGAAGCTAAAGTAGAAGACACGAGATATTTTTGCGTAGGTTATATAAATCAATAACCTACACAGAAGCCTTACGGCCAAAAAGGAATAATCAAAACAAGTGTTGAGCTGTTACAATGTTGAGTTACACAATAACAGCAACACTATCACTAAACACTAAATGTACGTTCTTAAGATCTAAGAAACATACAGAATGAAAACTACGAAATAAATCTGCAGAAAACGTCTATCTACTGAAAGAATGAATCTAGTATTTATAGATAGGGCTGTCAAAATTTACCGAAAAAACGGTATACCGTACTTATCGTACCGAAAAATACCATAAAATACCGGATATAAGGTATACCGTAATTTTTGGTAAGGTATGATACCGTACCGAATTTTTTGGTAAGGTAAAGGTATGAGTTTTCCAAATACCGAGGTATACCGTCATATACCGTACCGCGGTATACACCGATTTTTTCGGTATATACCGTTATTTTGATGTATATCGATATATACACATATATAAATAATATTATATGTAAAGATATATTCAATTTGAATTATAACAAAATTGTTTATATATAAATTATGAATTATAATTAATAAATATTAATAATAAACTATAAAATATGTGAGTTTATTAATAATTAAAAAGATTGAACAATAAATTATAATAATTATTTTTAATAATAATGATAAACTATTATATATATTTTTTTGTTACATAATTAAATAATTGTGATATAATTACACGATCTACTAAATTATTTTTTAAAACGAGCATATCAATCTAAATATTTATATAATTAATGACAATAACATAAAGATAACTATAATTTAAAAGTATATAAGCATTAAAAACATAAGTGTTTAATATGATCGTATGAATACATATTGTTGTTACTAAATATAATATAAGTTATAATATATACTTAACGAATATATATTAATTTGTTATAATATATCATGCATAATGTCCAAATTAATTACTCCCTCCGTCCCCCAAAGATCTTCCCACTTTGACCCGGCACGGGTTTTAATAACATGTGTTGACTTTGGTTGTTAAAGTGTAAAGTGATAGTAAAGTGATGTTAGTGGAGAATGGGTCCCACAAAAAGTAGTATGATGTGTAAGATATTGTGAGTGAATAATGGGACCCACATTAAATAAAATGGGTAAAATAGAAGGTTTCCAAAAATAGAAATAAAGTGGGAAGAAAGATGGGGGACGACCCAAAATAGAAGAGTGGGAAGATCTTTGGGGGACGGAGGGAGTATAATTTATATACCTAAATCTAGTTACTTATACAAAAATACAATAATATAGTTAGTTAATATATTTGTAATTGATTATATGATATTAGTATTTTATCTAAAAATTATGTTATTAAAAAAATAACACTTAATGTTTTTTTTTTAATATTTTAGACCTTGTTTAATGTGTGTTTTTTATTATAAATAAATTTTGTTATATTGCGAAAAAATGTATACCGTGGTAAGGTAAGGTATACCGAAAATGATAAGTTTTGGTATACCGTAAAAGAAAGGTATACCGAAGTAAGGTAAGGTATACCGAAAATAAGGTAAGGTATAGGTATGTAAAAATGTCACGCCGAAAATAAGGTATACCGAACTAAGGTATACCGAAAAGTATGGTAAGGTAACGGTATGAAATTTTCCATACCGAAGGTAAAGGTAAGGTATAAGGTATGACAATTTTAGTAAGGTATACCGTACCGTGACACCCCTATTTATAGATAGACTACATGGGCTTGGATCCGCGAATATAGCAACTGTCAGCCCATGTCTTCCACAATTCTCGCAGTCAGTTATTCAGTTTGTTATCTCCACATATCTGCCTGGAATTGTGAAACAACTTCAGTTGGTTGCTTGACTCCTGAATTTCTGGAACGCACCAGCACACCTTTCTCAACCGCTTTGGACTTGGTCTTCAATTCCTTACGTGTGCTGCTACACCCTTTTCTGAGTCAGCATGCCACGTTGTTGCTGAATTGGGTGTCGTGTCATCACCACTTGTCATGTTGAACTAGAGGCCTAGTCAGCACTCCTGTGAAGAACACAAAAAACACAAATGTTAGGTCGACATTCCAAATAACATCAAGACTTAAAACACCTAACAAACTCCCCCTATTTTTGTGCCTTCTTCACAAAACTCTTCCCATAGCTTCACGAGATAGCTCCCCCTATGTTTGTGCCTACAAAACAACTTCAAGAGCAGTAACAACATAGATAGAGACAGTAGTTTAACATTTATACAAGCAAAGTTATAAACAATACCACACATCACACGCAGCAACATCCATGTCATTCCAACAATAAAGGGTCAGTGCTGCACAATATTGTTCTTCCCCTTTTTGGGAAGATAGGCACGCTTGAAGATAGGGCAGCAAGAGCTTTCAAAGAAGAGGCGGTTTTTCTAGGGTTTCGTGTGGTGAGTGACAACTGTGGCAGAAAAAATCATGATAATGGAGGAGAAACAGACTGGCGACGGTTCAAATATAGAGAAAGTATGCCGTTTCACTTTCTCCCTGACACAATCAAGAACACGCTACCTGACAGTTATAACCCACTATCAAAGGAGAGGAAGCGGTGTTTAAGGGATACGGGATCATGCAGGACTTCAAACACAAGTTGCTGACAGAGATGTTGAAAGAACATTTTGAGAAAGACAACATTTGGAGTAAACAGTCTAACTTGCTCTATTGTGCCAACATCTCTGTAACATCCACCCGATTTATATAGATAAAATAGGTGTAGAACTACAAGAATCCAAGGGGTTAGTGAGCGTAGAGTGCATCGTCGCAGCGAACGCCGTGCCCCTAGCCTTTCGCCCTCGAAAGCAGTCGCAGTTGCAATCCTTTGGTAAGGTAGCATCGTCGCAGCGAACGCCATGCCCCCCAAACTACTTAGATTGTTTACCACACAGTTACATAAAATATATATAGAAGAATACTAGGCGTCTGTACAGAGAACATGTTAGCTAAAATGTTATACCAACAAGTTAAACAACACAAGCTACACCCTTCGATATAAATAGCAATGAGATGGGTGTACCATAAAAACACACATTTAGTGATAAAAACACAAACCAAGAGACTTCCGTAAATATACGAACCTCTCATGATCCAAAGTTGTAAAAATGTCAGCAACTTGGTTTTCCGTTTTCACATAATCAAGTTTGATCACCTCTTGTTCCACTAAATCTCTAATGAAATGGTGTCTTATGTCAATATGCTTTGTCCTTGAGTGTTGAACATGATTTTTGGAAATATTTATAGCACTCATATTGTCACAGTACACAACCAGATCATTGTAATCTAGGCCATAATCACTAAGCATTTGTTTGAGCCACAGCAGTTGTATGCAACAGCTGTCTGCGGCAACATATTCGGATTCAGCAGTTGATAAAGAAACACAGTTTTGTTTGCGACTATGCCAGGACACAATGTTGTTTCCTAGATAAAAACAGCATCCACTCGTACTTTTCCTATCATCCACATCTCCAGCCCAATTAGAATCACTAAACCTTATCAAACTCATATTCAAGTCTTTAGAAAAAAAGATTCCTAAATCTAATGTTCCAGCAACATACATGATGATTCTCTTAACAGCTTTAAGATGGGATACCTTGGGTTTAGCTTGATACCTGACACATACACATACACTAAACATCAGATCTGGGCGAGTAGATGTGATGTACAGTAGGCTCCTTATCATCGATCTGCAGAGTGTTGGATCAACATCCTCTCCATCATCATCTTTTGTTAGCTTGTCAGTAGATCTCATAAGGGTCCTCATGTGTTTGGCTCCTTCTAGGTTAAAACGCTTTATCATCTCTTTGGCATACTTGCTTTGAGGGATAAAGATACCATCTTTTTCTTATTTAACTTGAAGTCCAAGGAAGTATGTGAGTTCTCCCACCATGCTCATCTTGAACTTCGTGACATCGCACCTGAAAAATCATTGAGCATGTTACGTGAGGTGGAACCGACAATCATGTCATCAACATAGATTTGAGTAATAAGGATGTGTTGATCTTTCCTTTTGATAAACAACGTTCGGTCAGCACTACCTCTCACAAACCCGTATTTGAGAAGGAAGTTTGTGAGATGTCCATACCAAGCACGTGGTGCTTGTTTTAGTCCATACAAGGCCTTCTTTAGTCGAAAGACATGATCTGGCTTGTGGGGATCCTCAAAACCTTTTGGTTGTTCAACATATACTTCCTCCTTAAGTTCACCGTTGAGGAATATTGCCTTCACATCCATCTGATATAGATTGATGTTGAGATGACATGCAACAGCAAGCAACAATCGAATGGACTCAATTCTTGCTACTGGGGCAAATGTGTCATCAAAGTCCACTCCTTCGACTTGGGTATATCCTTGAGCCACCAATCGTGCTGTATTCCGTACAATTGTTCCCTTCTCATCAGATTTGTTCTTGAAAATTCACTTTGTGCTGATAACATTTTTGTTGGCTGGTCTGGGAATAAGGTACCAAACATCGCTACGAACAAACTGATTTAGTTCTTCATGCATAGCATTTATCCAGAACTCATCAGTCAATGCTTCCTTGACATTTTTTGGTTCAAACTTGGAGACAAAACATGTTACGCCATCAACTGTAGAGCACACAAAGTACATGCATGCCATTTCTCAATAGTTTATCGGCTGTTTACGTCTGGTCTAAACACCATCCTCAACATTTCCCATCACTTGAGACAGTGGATGGTTTTCTCTAATTCTCCCTGGGGGATCTCTGCGGTGAGTGTCCTCTTGATTCTCATCTTGTTCTTCTTATGGTTCCTGTGGTGCAACATTGTTTTCCACATCACTGCTGGTTGTTGTGTTAGGTGGAGCAGTTTGCATCTCAACAGGAGGTAGAATAACTCCCCCTTGATATACGTCGTCATCTGCTTCCACCTCTTTGTTCACAACACCTGCGTCATCAAAGACAACATTAACAGATTTTTGTATTGTCTTAATGCGAAGGTTAAATACCCTATATGCCATGCTGTTTGTTGAGTATCCAACAAATACTCCTTTGTTGCTCTTATCATCAAACTTTGTTAGATACTCGCGGTCATTTAAAATAAAGCACACACACCCGAAAACACGAAAATGTTTTAGGTTAGGTTTTCTTCCCTTAAGCAGTTCATATGGTGTTTTGAATGAGCCTGGTCGAATGTTGACTCGATTGTTGATGTAACATGCGATGTTTACTGCCTCAGCCCAAAAACGTTTCGCCATTTGTTTTGAGCTCAGCATAACCCTTGCCATCTCAATCAAGGTCCTATTCTTGCGTTCGACCACCCCATTCTGCTGTGGAGTTTTTGGTGCTGCAAACTCTTGGCAAACTCCCTTTTCATCACAGAAACTTGTGAATTGCGAATTCTCAAACTTACGACCATGATCAGATCTTATACAAGATATTCTAGCATCAAATACATTAGCAACGTGAGCAAATATATTTCTAAACATCCCAAATGTTTCAGATTTTTCACGTAAAAAATAGGTCCATGTGAATTGGGAGAAATCGTCTACCACAACTAATACATACCTTTTGTCACCAATGCTTTCAACTTCCATGGGTCCTACAAGATCCATATGTAGAAGTTCAAAGCATCGATTGGTCCCAAAGAGTTGTTCATGGTGTTGTAGAGCAGGGTGTGATGCATGCAATTGTTTTCCTCTCTAACAGTCTCCACACACAATCTGGTCAGCCTTTCCAAGTTTGGGTAGACCTCGTACTGCATCCATCTTTACTAACCTGCCAAGATTTCGAAAGTTAGTATGACCTAATCGTTTGTGCCATAATATAACATCATCAACTTGCGCCTTGTTGCATTTTAGGTTATCAATCATATAACAATTGTCTAGTGACCTTTGTCCTTTCATAATACACAAGTTTCTGTTATTATATACTTCACAGGCATCTTTAGTGAATTTCACAAGCATGTTACTATCACACAATTGACTTATGCTAATTAAATTTGACATAAGCCCCTGGACATGATAAACATTTATTAGAGCAGGTAACCCATGAACATTTAGTGTACCTTTCCCTATGATTTTACCTTTTCAACATCCACCGAATGAAAAATTTCCTCCGTCGTAAGTTTCATATTTGGAAAGAAATGTTTTATTACCTATCATGTGACGTGAACATCCGCTATCAAAGTACCAAGAGTCTGAAATGTTAGTTTTCAATGTTGTGTAAACAACATTACATGTTAGATCAGCTTTCTTTACCCATATCATTTTGGGTTGTTGAGGCAACACAGAATATGACTTTTAATCTCTTTTCTTTTGGTAAAAGAAAGGTTTTATGTGACCTGATTTGAGACAATAATGACATAGATATTTCTTTCTACGTCTCTTTCTCGTTTTCTTACCTTTCTTACCTTTTTTCGCTTGAGGGTTGTCATATTTTGTGGGCACAGCATCTGCTTGGTTATTGGATGTTTCTCCAGCAGATGTAGATCCATGACAAAACACAGTTGGTGCAGGATATCCAAGGCCCCTTTTGCTTGGGTTTGTGCTATCCATGATCTCCTGTAGAGAGTATGTCCCAGTATTCCACTTGCGAATGGTCCGCTGTGCTTCTTCAAGTTGGGATTTCACTTTGGTGAGCTCTATGTCATGTTTTGTGATCAGCACCTCCTGTTTTACTTGGGATTCCTTGAGTTGTGTTATCTCAGTTTTTGAGGTCTCTAGATCTCGTGCTTATTGTTTCCATTTGCCCAACAGCTCATCATACAACCTCTTTAATCCTTGTATTGTAATGAGAGCATGGTCATCACTTTCTTCACCACATGCAGAGTCTATGTCATCCTCAACACTTTCTGCATCACCAACAGAGGCATTTAAACAAAATAAATTAGAATAATAGTTAGGGTCATACCTATCCGAGAGTGGTTCGGAATCAATGTTTTGGCCTGATCTGTCACGTGATGTCATTGTCACATGCAGTGTTATGCTCTCGAACGGTCCTTCTTCATCAACATCTTCAAAGAACTCGTACTCATCATCATTCCAAGACACCCAATAGGACTTCACTCTTTTTCGAAGTGTGTTGGAACACTGATTCGCAAAGTGCCCAAATCCTCTACATTCATGGCATTGTATATTGTCGAGTTTAGAAGAGCTGAACTTAAACACTTTGTTGTGAGGTGTTTTCCTAACAGGAGGTTTTCTTTAACTGTTATCATTCTTTGGAGATTGGTAGTACTCCAAACGTGGTATGTCTCGTTCCTTGGGCCTATCTTTGTTCTTGTCTCGGTTGAATCCTCTCACCATCAGATTGAATTTTCTGGTGATCAAGGCAACATCATCTCCTTCGTGGATCTCTTCCACTTCTTCGGACTCGCTTGATTCCATTATGTCAAGTAACCTGCTGCACGAGGGTGTTGAGAGTGTGTCCACAGTAAGAGCCACCACTTTCTTCTTCGTGAATGTGCCTCTTGCCTCCAAATTCATCTCATAGGTCTTGAAAGAGTTCATGAGGTCCGTAAACTCAAGTGTATTCACAGAGTGTGATGTTTCAATAGCTGTCACCTTCATATCAAACCTAGGCGGTAAGGTGCGAATTGCTTTGGATACAAGAACTTTATTACTCAACGGTTCTCCCAGATCTTGGTATTCATTCGAAATGTCAAGAATCATCTTTGTGTAGCTGGTAATATCTTCGTCTTCCTCCATCTTCATATTCTTAAATTTTGAGGTGAGAATATATAGACGTGACTGTTTAATGTTGGTGTCGCCTTCACAGTGTCTTTGCAGGATATCCCAAACATCTTTAGCACACGCACTGTTCTTGATCAGTTTGAACATATTTGTATCAATTGATGAGTATATTGCATTCAATGCGCGGTCATCAAACGTAGCAGCATCAACTTGATCACGCGTCCAGGTATGTTGTGGTGTTGGAACTACATCACCATGTCTGTCAGCAACCTTTGGTGGTGACCACCCATTCTCCACGGAAAACCACGCTCTTATGTCTAAAGACTTAATATATGAGCGGGTGCATGTCTTCCAGTATGAGTAATTCGAGCCATCCAAGACTGGAGGCTGAAATACTCCAATGTTATTCGGATCCATAGGTGTGTTAGAGTCGTGATACTGTCAGGACCACACTCAGTGTGTCGAGTGATGGCTCTGATACCACTTGAAAGTGTATCAGCCTACTCTAAGTGATAAAGTTGCGGAAGCTAAAGTAGAAGACACGAGATATTTTTGCGTAGGTTATATAAATCAATAACTTACACGGAAGCCTTACGGCCAAAAATGAATAATCAAAACAAGTATTGAGCTGTTACAATGTTGAGTTACACAATAACAGCAACACTATCACTAAACACTAAATGTACGTTCTTAAGATCTAAGAAACATACAGAATGAAAACTACGAAATAAATCTTCAGAAAACGTCTATCTACTGAAAGAATGAATCTAGTATTTATAGATAGACTACATGGGCTTGGATCCGCGAATATAGCAACTGTCAGCCCATGTCTTCCACAATTCTCGCAGTCAGTTATTCAGTTTGTTATCTCCGCATATCTGCCTGGAATTGTGGAACAACTTCAGTTGGTTGCTTGACTCCTGAATTTCTGGAACGCACCAGCACACCTTTCTCAACCGCTTTGGACTTGGTCTTCAATTCCTTACGTGTGCTGCTACACCCTTTTTTGAGTCAGCATGCCACGTTGTTGCTGAATTGGGTGTCGTGTCATCACCACTTGTCATGTTGAGCTGGAGGCCTAGTCAGCACTCCTGTGAAGAACACAAAAATACAAATGTTTGGTCGACATTCCAAATAACATCAAGACTTAAAACACCTAACAGCTTCTCCTATGGAGGAGATTAGCCAGTCAAGCAAGATTTGATCCTTCTTGATCCAGGTTTCATACGCTGGATTAGGCAATGACGCAGAACCGGAGGATCCGGTGAAAAATGATGGTGGTGATAGAGCGGTGGCTGAGATATGTTGCTCAAAGCTATGAGCTCAAATGATAGGAAGAACTTGAGCTCTCCAGTAGGTGTAGTTGTGGCGTTCAAGTTTGAGAGTTATGGGTGAGAAGTGTGGGAGAGGTGGTTGAGAAGATGAAGCGGAAGACATGATGAATCGAAAAAAAAATCAAGCAGATTTAAGCATCGGGTCTAGATACCATATTGAAGAATGCAAATCTAGTACATGAAATAATAGAAAGGAGATGTAGAAGATGAAGAAGGAGGTAGTAGGAGGAAGAAGATATTTTCAAATATGATTGAATGAATCTATGAAATACATATATGAGCTATATATAGACGTATATTTCACATGCAAAGCGGTTACAAAACGGAACATGACCATTGCCAACTCACTAACAAACAAGCTAACAACCTATCAACTAGAAACTACATGAAATATCATGAAGACTTGAGCAACTTCTTGATCTTTCTAGTTGATAATCGAATATTAAGAACTGAGAAATCATCAGAACATCCCATATGTTGTTGGCTGGAAACTCAATAACAGGGGAAAAGGGACCACGGTGCATCAGTCTTGCAAAGAATGGATCCAACTAGGTATTCTGAACTACTACTAGGTATTTAGAACCTTGTCATGGTGTCCAATTGCTAGTTTTACTTGGATTTTGGCAGGTTGGCCGTTGAAGCTGCAGATTTGAACTTAAAGTTAATGAGATGGCGTCTGCTTCCGAAATTAAATCTATATGTCTTGTCATCTACAAGATGCCTTCTTTAAGGTGCAAGTGCACTTCGATGCCAGGTTGCTCGGGTACTTATGGTATTGATTTATGAATATTGTATACATTGAATATCATTCAATACTCTTGCCAACCTCAATTGTCTTGTACTACCTCTGTCCCACTATTAGCGGCTTATTTCTTTTTTGCACGTAGAATAATGTGTAGTGTAAAAGTAAAAAATGATGAGGTCCACACATTTTAAAGAGTAACTTTCTTTTTCATTTTGAGAAACAAGTCAATATTAGTGGGATAAGTGTTCAGAAGACTACATTTGTTGGTAGTGGCAGAGTTTCAATGTCTAATCCTCTTCGGCAGTCGTTGTATACTTGGATGATTGCTTGAATGGTGGTGAATATAAGGCCACAGCTACTTTCAAGTTCTGCTACTTCTTTTTTCCCTAATAGTCCCTATATAACTATTACAAGATATCAGCGGAAGCCAAATTTGATAGTTCAATTGATACTGGAGGTGATCAACCTCTTGGCAGTCTACCCCATCGAATTTGAGGCTCTCTCTCATAGTTTTCTCAGATTATCCTCGTGGGGCACTCCTCGCCTAGATGCACTGCTTGTAGCTTCACTGTAAGAAAGCACCTTTTATATTCTTATGAGGACCATTTTATTAAATAAGCTTTTTTTGATAGATTAAATCATACTCCCTTTGTCCCACCTCAATTGTTCCATTTGATTATAATAATATATTCATTTGAATATAATATGGGACAATTGAGGTGGGACGGAGGGAGTATATATATTGAGAAAATTATGTAAGAAGTGGGGATGATGTAAGTGGTAGAGGAGTATGAGAAGAGATGATTGGATTTCATACTGGAAGCAATCAACCATCATATTCCTACTTATCTTGAAGACTTAACCGGCCTAACTGAAGTGATGAATTCTGCAGGCTCCTTTGATGTGGATTGGGTTGATGAAACTAGCAATGATGAAGACGATGATGAATTTGCTCTTTATTTGAGTTTTGATTCACATTTAGATTATAGTAATGTTGCAGCTTTCCTGTTCAACCTCCTTCTTCTGTTCAAGCACTACAATCTATTTCATCTGTCGAAAAATGTATATTATTATTATTATTATTATTTTTAATACTCTGAAAAAATATTTATATTAAATAAAATGAAAAAAAATTATTTTTATATTTATTTATTTGGCTTGGAATATTAATCTCTTATCACTAGACCAACTTATCAAAACTTAAACTAAGAAAGATTGTTCTATTATGAAATCGTGTTAATATGTACATCCGCAATAAGATATTAATATATATATATATATAATATATTAATATATATAGTTCATGTAAAAAGTGAGTTTCGAGTATAAAATAGGAAATGATCTCAACCATTAATTTTAATAGATCAACGTTTATGATCTATCTGAATTTATTGATTTTTAAATAAATTAAAATATTACAAAAATAATATGATAAGGACATTTATGTAATTAAACAAGATAGAGAAAATAATCAATCTCACTAATTAAGGTAATAGTGGTTATATTAAAGAGAGAGAAAAAGAGGAAGAGTCGTTTCAACGTCCATCGCCGCCCCTATCGCCCATGTCTTCTTATCCACAAATTCCAGTCACTTTCCACCACCACCCCTATCGCCCCGCCGGCCATTGAAGAGGCAGAGCCTCTGCAACCCTTAAAGCATTCGATTCTCCTCGAAAGGAGACACCTTAAAGGCTCTCCCTAACCTTCAAAACTCACAGCCGCGTCGCCACAAAAAGCTAGACATGGTGTTGTTGAAAGTGAGGGTTCGAGGAGGAGAAGGGCATTGCGGTGGAGACAACCTCAAGCTTTGAGGAGATGGGTTTGAATGAGGAGGTCACGATAATTTGCATAGAATCAGGTTATATTTTTGCATCATGAAATTGAACAATATATATACGTGGAAATTGTAATGTTATTTTGTTTAATAATATTTTGTTGCATCACACATACATGTGAATTGCATTGATATATACATGGAAATTGCATCGACATTTAGATTAGAATGAAATATTTCATCGTCCAATTTATAATTCTTTACAGAATACAATGCAACGATAAATATAACGTAATGCATCAGACATTTGATTGTGAATCAAAATGACATAAATTGGTATTGTATAGTTTCGGTTGTGTTTCCAAATTAAAATTCATATAATTTGAAATTAGGGTGGATTTTCATATATTTTTATAAGATTGTATTATCCCATAAATTTCTCTAACTACAAAAAATTAATTTGTAGTACAATATATATATGTATAATGCAAATTACATAATTATACAATACAATACTACGTATATATTTAATGCAAATTACATGACTATACAATGCAACAATAAACATATGGGGGAGGTTTAGATAAGTTTTTCTCTCTCCTATTGCAGTTCCGTATCTATTGGAAATCAAATCAATTTGAATATTATCCCAATAACCGCCAATTATGATATGGACGAAATTACACCTGTTGCATTGTGATTTCGCAATGCAACACGCGTTTATAACTACTTTTCCAAAAAATTATGTGTTTAATCTCAGCCATTAGATTTATAGTAATATACGGACAAGATCATTTCATATTTTATAACAAAAACTCACTTTTTACGTCAACCATATATAAATCCGTAATTCAAAATGCGCAATGAGGACTTTGAAGTCAGCTTAAAGACTAGAGAAGCTAGAACTCGATTGGTCGCAGTCTCTTTCATTAAAATAAAACACATTTGGAACTAATTATATATATCATATACACTTGGAACAGCAAAAAGCGAAGAATGTAATTTTATTAGATAGGTGGTAGTGGTGGATGTCTTAATCAAATATATATATTCTATGGAATTAATGGTAGCTTGCTCAAGACAAAGTCCAACACCAATATTTTTACTATCTCACGTGTTTTGGGTGTTAGAATTTTGGGCTTGAGAAGGGTGTCAGAGTCCACCATATATATGATAATGTTGCCATTATAATGTAATATTGGTAAAGTAATTCAATCCATAACTAATTAACTACGTTCAATAATCAAATGTCTAATTTATCGGTAACTTCCATAATTGCATGATTTATTTATGATTTATCCTAATATATGCAGTCTGCACTCGTAAACATCTTGAACACCCCTTAATCTTGACCGATTAATTAGGACATTGTGTTTCTTGATACTTTGAATATTTATTAGGGTTTCGAGAATTTGACGCTGTTGAGGATCATAAGAATGAAGTGATTAATTTGACCCAAGTCAGCGTCTGAACATGTATATAGAATTGCATGTGTTGAAAATGGAGGTGGTTGAGTGGAGCACCATTAATTCCCAATTCATCCATTCATTCGTTCCAATATGGATATATATTAATATATCTACACACTTCATTGATATTCGTTCATTCATTCATGCTAATTAACCCATATAATTTTTTAACTTATTTATTCTTTAACCCATGCATTATATGCCCTTCCATGAAAGTAGTACCTCTTTCTCGATCGGGACGTCCCACTAAAATAGTTTCATTTTCTTTTTGGCAAATTTTATCACTAACACACTTAATAAAACAAAGGGGACTAAAGTAGGATATTGGTTAGCATGTAAAAAGCAAAAGGCACTACTTTTGTGGGATGGGGCAAGTATAACAATATTTTTCCATTCATGCTATGTTCTCTTTAAAAGAAAAATGTGGAATGAAAGTATAATTATTCCTTAAATCCCTTCTTTTATATTCATTCTTCCTATCTAAATTATAAATTTATCATTTTTCTCGCCCAGTCTCCATCTCACACCACATTTTAAAGAGATAAATAACCTTACTATATACTATATATAATTTTCTTTTATTTCGCAATTTACTTCAAATGTGTGCTCCATTTATATGTTTATGGACGGGGAGTATTATTATCGTAGGGGACGGGATTATAATTAATCAAATATAAACTAAAAATCCAAATACATGCGATGCGATGTATGAAGGTTTAATTCATCAACCCACTGACTTAATTAATAAAAGTTTAATTGCAGGGCACTAATGCTAATCCACGTGGGTGGTAATGCTAGCTGCCATGCATGCCCTTATCAAAATTAAGCATCCTTTGCCTTTTCGCAATGGGTACCTACCTCATTTAATTAATTAACACTACCCAATTTTCTACCATTCTAACTACTAGTGTGTGTATATATATACATATAAGTAAAATCAAGCACGGTCAGTTTGTAGAGTAGCATTAACAGTGTATCTCATATTTCAATATATAATTCCATGTATTTATTTGTGAAATTAATTGTTGGACTGGTGAATTTAGGAGAGCCATAAATTGAAATGCAAGCAAGCAAGAGTGAGAAATTAAAGGAAATGAAAGAAAAAACAATTGTACACGTACGGTGACATTACTAATTAATTATAATTAGCAGCTTGTATAAGTTGGAAATGTCCTTTTTTTCTGCCTTAAATTGCGAGATCACACCACTACCTAGAGCACACGTGTGCTGCGATTTTCAGCAGGGATTTATTACCTAATTAATGAATCATATCTCAATGAATATACTATTACACAAAAAATCAGTCTGATTACTGATTAGTTGTAAGGTGGAAATGGGGGTGTACAAAAATATTAATATGTAGACTCAAATCCAAATCACAGTTAAAAGTATGGCACATGGTTCTAATAATATCACTGCTATCTATGAAAGTTTTCTTAAAAGAAGACTCTACTACAAGGGAGTGCGTGCATGGTTTGAAACGGTAATAGTATATAAATGTGTGTGTGTGTGTGTGAATTGGTATCTAGTTTCTGGTAATTAAACAGTTTTTGTTTTGAGTATTTTCCAATAGCATTTTATCTTTTAAGAGTGCATTCTGTTGATTATCGTTTATGAAAATATCACCAAAGCATTGTACAAGATTTTCAAGCCATGTCGTTCATATATTTATTTAATAATTTCACTATGTTTATATAAAAATAACTGCCGAATTATACGCATATTATTGTGGAAACTCACGAGTGACAAAAGAAATGCATATATATATAAATATAGGATCTAATATTTTGTAGGATCTTCTTAAATTTTGCCATTGGTAGCCTACACGTGCGAGCTGAGCACGACAAGTCATTGGTGTTTTTGGGCACATGGAATCACCGCAATTAGCAATTAATGTAAATGTTTTAAAAATTCGATCGTCTATAGTCTCGTGAAATAATTATTGGGTCACTAATTGAATGAATCGGTTGAACCGGTTCAAAAATTGAATGATCTATAATATACTCTATCTATCTGATTAAATTTGACATAATTTTTTTTATTGGGATATTTGACACATTCCAAAAATAGTAAAAGTTATCTCTCTAAAAAGGTGTGGATCTTACTACCTTTATCACTCTTACACTACTTTATACATTTTTCTTAATAACCGTACCCAAAAAAAAGTATCATGTTTAGTGAGACGACAGGAGTATATAGTACGGAGTAATATATTCTATATGTAATAATATATACAATATTATATTTCAACATATGAATATAAATAATTAAATAAATTATATATATAAGTCAAATCAAATATTACAAATTTATATATTTCATTACCTATAATAGTAGTTACTAGTATGATTAACAAATGTACATGTATCACAAAATAATGATTTCATAAATTTATGTAAAAAAATAATGTATAAAGATCAAATAACAATTATGCATTTGTCTTATTTTTTTAAAAAAGAAATTATGAAATATAATTAATGTAATAGTAATTTAAATAATTTTATATGAAATAAAAAATTGTATTTATACTTTTAATTATTTTAATAGAATAATGATATATTAAATTTAATAGTTGAAGTTTAATGAAGAAACATCTTTACTAGTATAATTGGTAATAATGTTATACTCCCTCCCCTCCGTCCACAAAAGATGTTCCCACTTTGACCCGACACAGGTTTTAATAAAATGTGTTGACTTAGTTGTTAAAGGGTAAAGTGATAGTAAAGTGTAGTTAGTGGATAATGGATCCCACAAAAGTTAGACGATGTGTAAGATATTGTGAGTGGATAATGAGACCTACAAAAGTTAGATGATGGGTAAAATAGAAGGGTTGCCAAAAATAGAAAGAAAATGAGAAGAAACTTGGTGGACGGATGTAGTACTATTTTAATTGAGGTCAATAGTTTAAGCCAATTTTGATCGACTTTTACCAGTTTTCTTGAAGTCAGTAATTTGACTCATATTTGACATAACCCAACCAATTTACTGACCAGTTTGCAATTAAATCGATTGTATCGGTCGATGTAATTCAATTTTTAAAATACTAATTAATGTTGGTTTAGATTTAAATTTTAATCACTAAATAATCTACTCTTGATTTTTAAGATCGTTAATCAGGCGGATGCAAGTGTGGGCAAAGGAAGTCAATTGTCCACCCTTCATTTTAAAAATTGGATTACATTAACATTAAATTTTATAGTCGCGTCATAGAGTACTCGAATCTGAGACCTATTGTATTGGGTATTAACTTCACTATCACTAGACCAACACACGCACGTTAATACCTATTATACCCTAGTCATTTTATAATAATAAAAACTATTAATAATTACTAAAATTATTATGAAGAATCCACTTCGCAACAGAATGTGTGGTGAATGGATGAATGATAATTTAGTGGTCCATATTAAAAATAATATATTCAGTTATGTTCCTAATGATACTATTATGCATAAGTCTCAGAAAATGGCGGATCGTCATGCTGAACTATATAGGCATTACATCTTTTGTAATTGTTTGTATAATATACTTTATTATATCCTTTTAACTTTTACATTTTATAATTTTTCCCTCCAATCATGCGTCCGCGGCTGATAGTAATAGTAATAGTAATGTATTCTAAGTTTCTAACTCGTAAAAGGCAATAATAGTCAAACAATAATTAGAGATGATACACGAATCAAATTATGATATCAGCCAGATCTGTTAGGTAAACCTATGTGGTACTCCTATTTTTTCTTAGGTGTTTCATTTTAATTTATGTTTTATTTTTTAATATTCTCTCATTTCAAAATTTTAGACGAAACTTATGATATCTTTTTCCATTTATTCTTATTTACTCCTTGTTATAATTTGACTATTCAGTATATGAATGCATTTATTAACTATGAACGAAACAAAATTTATAAAGTATAAGCATGTAATTTCATATATTCTATTAATGTGTAAATCAGCAAAAGGTTTCAATAATTAATAGTCACATTTTTAATTTGTAGGTATTACACGTGACACAAATTCAAAAATAGATATCACTATTATTAATATAGTATTTGAAGAAGTGTAAGTAATAATTTGTGACATTACACAAAATGAGCTACGCTGTCAAACATTACTAATTATTTTTATGATATGCATTTATAATTCTATGACACACGTAACAAATAATATCACTCTTGGATTTTATTATTGTAATCACTTCAAAAAAATGGAGAAGTATTAATTAGTATAATATCTCGAAAGAAATAAGAGAAAAAGAAAAACTTCCCGCCATTAATACCCTTTTGGCTAAATGATTAAATTAATCATTTACGGCTACGTCGATGTTAAATGATAAGTTAGATTAATAATATACATGATTGAACAGGATAGGATTATTAAACTAGTATTCCCTTCGTCCCATTAAACAGGACATAATTTATATTTATCAGAGTGTATTAAAATAATAAATTGTGTCAAGCTTATTGAAACAGAGTAGTATAAAATTAAGTAATTCATTATTTATCAATCAAAATAAATATTAAATTAGTTTGAATTAATTCAATTCATCTTATCATGTAAAATAAACGCAACATAAATGTCACCATTATAATTTGACGAATGAAATCATTTATTGCATAATGGTCCAACATTTTATATTATATTATTAAGATCTTAACACATGATATTATTAAGAACCAAAATTTAAGATGTATAAAAAACATTTAATTTTATATTTTAAATTATTAATTATGTCATTTATCATGATTTTATTAATATGATAGGAGATATAACGTGATTATGCAATTGATAAATGATTTGGTGATATCTCACTACTAGTTTGAGTGTCCCAAAACGCCAGCCAAGTAAAATGCTGTAAATCACATGGGCATTCTGGGAACTCCAAAAAGTTTTATTAAGCCTCTAATATCTAATAATCTTTTATTATAAATTCTGCATAGTTGGTGAAATTGTACCAGAAAATAAAAAGAAAGAGAAAAAGAAAAGAAGAGAAAGTGTTCATTTTTATTTCATACATCCCACGAAACAGACAGATTGCTTAGACTGCATGTGCTGCTATATCTGCTTCTTTTGTATTCTCTCATAAACTCCCCTTTTCACTTTTCAATCTCTCATTCTCTCTCTCTCACTTTTCCTCTCAAACCTACTTTATGAATACTTGAGATTTTGATTAGGAAAAGCACAGCTTAAAGCTCTCTTGAAATATGTCAGTCGTTGCACAAGCACCCAAACCTTATGATTCTTTAACCAACTGCTTCTTCAACCCAAGCTTCTCATCTCGGCTGCGCCGTTTCCTCCGAATTCATTCCGCCAATAAAAGCCAACCGCCGAAGCTGGTGGCGGATCCTCTACACTCAGATATGGCAATCATGAGCGAAGAAGCCATAATTGAAGATTGTCGCCATCGCCATCGTGACTGGATGGCGGCGTTGCAGAAATCGGTAAAGATGCTTCATTTTGGGAGCTGGGAAGAGAAAGAGGCGGCGGCGAGGGAGATTAAGAAGCTGGCGGAGGAGGATGTGAAGCGGAAGCGGACCATGGCGGAGCTCGGTGTTATTCCACCGCTCGTCGCCATGGTCGGCTCGGAGGTGGCGGCGCGTCAGAGATTGGCTGTGCGCGTGCTTATTGAACTCGCCAATGGCTCCTTCACGTAAGTTCGATTTAATTTTGAATTTTAACCTAATTATTAGTGTGATTGGCTATTCAAGCATAGTTAAAAGATGATAAATTCTGGATGGAAGAAGTGATTTTCATAATTATTATTATTGTTGGTTCTATGATCAAGAGAAACAGAGGTAATTAGTACTGTTTGATTAGTTGATGATTGTTTAAATTCCTTAAATGGGATTAAGAAGATAGTTAGTAATGTAGTTGGGTGATTGAATATATTTAATATCTGGAGGGAGGGGCCTGCTGGAGCTATACTTAATTATTCTCCACTGAGTATTGAGTAATGAGTATGGTGAGGTGGAAAAAATGCAAGTCAGAAATTGAATAACTGGAAAAACATATCCAACACCAACCATAATGGAGGCTTACTGGCCATTATATGTATTGACTTGGGTGGAGTGGTCGTCAAATGCACGCGCCACCGCCCCCATTCTCTCTTTTAGGGCAGCGGCAGCTTTTATTTCCTCTTGATTTGAACTTGTGTTTTCATGGAAAGGGCCGTTTTCTTTAATCAGTAGATGATAAAAACAATGGTTTTTAAGATTCAGTATGATATATTGTTGGAATATGATGATCTGTTGACAATATAAAATTGATTATTGACCTTCATTTTCAAAAGCTGATCTGCTCCACAGAATATTGTTGACTTATCTCTCAATTGCATGATTTCTATAAATTATGAAGCTTAAGAAGCCCCATATAGTTTTGTAATAAAGAAATGGCCAATAATGAAATTTTGTTCCTCTAAACCCCACACCAATATCTCAGCCTAGACTTATTCATTCATGTGCATGCATATTCTAACTATGTATTCATGTTCTTTCTGCAGTAACAAGGCTCTGATGGTGGAGGCAGGAATATTGTCCATGTTACCCGAGAACTCGAAGTCGATGGAGGAAGCGGCTAAGAGAGAATTGGCCGAGCTCATCCTATCTATATCAAGCCTAGCCAACAGCAAACTTTCACTCAACTCAGCAGGAATAATTCCTACAGTAGTCTGCATTCTTGAATCCAGTTCAAGTATCGAGACCAAAGAATTATGTTTGAGCACTTTGTACAATCTATCGTCGTTACTAGACAACACTGCGAGTTTGATCTCAGCTGGGGTTGTCAACACCTTAACAAAGCTCTCCTCGATTAAGGAAACATCGGAGAAAAGCTTAGCAACACTGGGAAACATGGTAGTGACCTTAGCCGGTAGGAAGGAGCTCGAGTACAACCCAACGGTGCCGGAGAGCCTAATAGAAATCATGACATGGGAAGATAACCCCAAATGTCAAGAACTATCAGCCTACATTTTGATGATCTTGGCACATCAGAGCTCCCTACAAAGGCAGAAAATGTCAAAGGCCGGGATCGTGCAGGTGCTTCTAGAAGTCGCGTTGTTGGGCACCCCATTAGCCCAGAAGAGAGCTCTGAAGCTACTGCAGTGGTTTAAGGATGAACGGCAGACGAGAGTGGGACCTCATTCGGGCCCGCAGGTTGGAAGGATAGCTGTCGGATCGCCATTGAGTGAGAGGGATTACGACAAAGGGAAAAGGATGATGACGAAGATCGTGAAGCAGAGTTTGTATAAAAACATGGAGACGATCACGCGCCGCGCCAACACTGCAGGGGATGCTTCTAAGCTCAAGACTTTGGTTATTAGTTCTAGTTCTAAGAGCTTACCTTACTAGAGAAGTCGTAGTTTTGGAACATATATTTCTTTTTCCTTTTGTTTTCTTGTCTGGGAAATGGTACATACAAAGGAAAGAAATGAGCACCACTGGTTGCACCTATTCTGATTGTAAATCATGGAATTTTCTTTTGTTGTAATAATTTTTTAATTTGATGCTTTTTTTCTTATTGATCAAAGTTGATTGAATCTGTGACTGTGACCAATGTTCTGTTCTGTTATGCTAGAAAATAACATAAAAGCGATTATTTAAGCAATTTGTGTGACTGTGTTTGAGTCTACAAGCAATGCACATTCATTCTCATTCCTATTCGATTATAACGTGAAGAATCCTATTCTTCTGCAAATAGTAGGTTCCATTATTCCATTTCATGTTTAGGTCATATTAATATATATTGCTCGTTTATGATTTGATAAAGTATGTTTTTATCTCGTATACCATGCATGATGCGCATGGTATATTGGAACCACCCCTTAATTCAAGTTTTACGAAACATCATCAAAAAGGCTTCATTCATATTTATTTTGAATAAATTTTTCAGCAATAATTCAAAATTACTATATTTTATATGCAATATTTATATTAATGTTACGATTTAATTGATTATAGTAATTAATATGAACAACTAAAATTAATTGTGTAATTTTCTTAAAGTGGCGTTTCAATGCAAATCATATTGGACGACGTCTAATTATTCTATATTTTCACTACTTAATGTAAATTTATTTAATATTAATTAGAGCTTGATCATAGGATGATTTATTCCATATTTTCACTACTTAATGTAAATTTAATCTATATTTTTTTCACTACTTAATGTTAATTCTAATACCTTATAAAATATTATTGTTATCATTAATTTGACATATTACTTATAAATGGATGTTCGATTTAATTATTTTATCCGTTATTTCATAAAACATAAAAATATTATTAAATTAATAATGCCACTAATATTTATGAGGTATTAGAATTAAAATAAATGTCAAATTTAATTTTTATAATGTTACACATGCACTTTTAATATGTACATGTAAATTCAAATTGTTTATTATATAAAAGTTATTATTAATTTTAAATTTAACAATGTGTATTTTCTTAAATTGCATATACTCTATATAGTACGAATATGTTGAAATTTCAGACTATACTATCCATATTGATATAAACTATTATGTACATATATGCTAGATTTATAGTTTTATACTAATAAATGTATTATATATTATAAAGAATTAAAGACCCTAATTACATTACCGTATATTACTATACATATATATTTAAATATTTATTACTTTTTTTATATATTATTGACGTTAACCGTATGCATAATATTATTATGTGAAAATTTAATAAAATATGTTATTAGCTAATTTAATAAAATATGTTATTAGCTCAATGGTAGTAAATGATTGTTTAAGTTTCATTTTTTTACTTAAAGTCGAGGATTCAAATCCTTATCATTACTACTTTAATTTTTGTTGAATTCAGCTCGATTGAAGCCTCACGAGCTGGCTCGAATAATATGCTCGTGAACAAACGAGCTCGAGCTTTAAAGTATATTAAACAAGTACTCGAGTTCGAGCTCAAGTTCGACAACAATATCAAATCGAGTAGTACATGAGCTCAAGCTTGAACTTGATTATTAGGTAACGAGCCGAGCTCGATCAACAAGTTAGAAACTCGAGTTGAGCTCGATCCAACTAGTATTCGACTCGACTCGACTCTATTTACAGCTCTAGTTGTAAGGTAGAGTTTTGATGGGGGGGGGGGAGGGAGGAAAGTGGCGTTGGCATTGGAGGCGGGAGAGTGGAAGGTAACGATATCGGAGGAGGCGTCAAGGGTAATGTTGACGGTGCTAGATATGGCGGAGGTACGACCAATGGTCTGGAGGAAGGTGGCGTCAAGCTTTCCAGTGAGGGAAATTCCGTGAATGTCATGTAGGGAGAGATACTTATCACGACCGCACTCTACTAAGGTATATAGATGTAAAAATAAGATAAGATTTCAAAAACAAGATAAAGTATATACATGTAAAAATATTATAAAAATAAACTATACATAATTAAAATATATCGAATCTATCTATATAATAAATATACTAAAGCTGAATCTTCTATCATATTTTTTGGCACCAAAATGCTCATGCAATAACAAAATATTAATTTATTAGACATCTTTTCACCTTATACATCATAGTTTCCAACAATAAAACTATTTAATTTATAGCATTTAACATTTAAACTTTAATGGAAACTATTCAATTTCCAATAATACCATTATTTGTACTATCTATATTTCCAAAAATAATGTTTAGAAAAAGTACACATTAAATACCTCATAATCAAAAAACATTAAACATACGTGACAATTAATTAAATAAATTTTACACACATTTATTTTTCTTCATTTAACAAATAATATTAAATATAAAATATTATTATATTAAAAATGTATACTATTAGCATTATAAGAACAACTAAAATATAGTAATATATAAAATAGAATAATGATTCTACTGAGCTACCATGAAAGAAGAAAAATATAAATTAATATTATACAAGAAATATAAAATTATTCCTACACTTACACAACTATGTTGTCAGCTATCAAGAGGTAATGTAAAATAATTGGTCATGCCATCATGCATTTATTTTAATGGTGACATTCTTTACCATTGTATTATTTCAAATTAATATATTATAGTACCATTTTTTTTACTATTATTAATTTAATATTTACATTACATATTACTTGTATTATTAAATTTTCATATGTTAAAAATATATATTAATTATAGGTGTATTGCTTGTATAGCCGCTCTGTGAAACATATTCAAAAAAATTCACACTCTAGCTTCATTTTCTCAAATCAAAGTATGATCTGTAAGATGTTATGGTGTACTTTTAACAAATACAAATGATCTATGAGTTTAAGACAATAATTAATTGATTGAGTCGTGTGTATATAAATTTGCATTGAGTACATGTATATAAATTAGTTTATGACGATAACAAGTATCATAATAATTTGTTAATTAAGTTTAGGACGAGTCTATCAGGATAAATAGATATGAATGAATACAAGTCTATTGCTAAAGTGAGTATCACCATATTAGTTTGAGTATAAACAAATAGTTTGTGATAAGATCGAGTTGTAGAATTCTTTTATAATTATTTTTGGGAATATCATGATTTTATCGTAAGAAATTCACATAATTAACAGTTTACTATACAAGTTTAAGATATAAATGAGTAGTTTATATATTTTTAGACAACAAATAATGATATCACTCTTCAATCGACATTAACAACATGAGTATATAAAATCGAAACATATATTTTGGATCGTGTGAAATGTTAAAATAAACATTTTATTTTTAATTTTTTTTTAAGTATTATTATGTATTATTAATGTGTACTTTGTAGTATTCAAGATTATAATGTATTAACCACTATGGATTACTGACAACAATAAGTTGTTAATGTTTATCAATACTAGAAGAATTTGAAGATATAAAAGAGAGTGTTTTATAAAAATATAAATTTTTATCTAAAAATAACGAGTTTGAAGTAGATGTATTCAAAGGAACTGGAATCGAACCGTAACCGTACCCGTCAGTTCAATTTCGAACCGTAACCGTGTAGACGACGGTTCAGTTACAGTTCCAAATTTTTGGAACCGTGAGCCAGCGGTTCGGAACCATAATCGTCAATTTGGAACTGTATCACAATTTTATTATTAAATTTAATTTATTTCTTATATTATAAAGAGTCATTTTTTATAATAATATTTTTATAATTCATAATAAAACATTAAAACTTATGAATACATTAATAATTAAATAAAATAAAACTTAACTAGATGAGAACCTAATTAAACTCTAATATTATAAATTAAAATAATTAACTTTTCATCTTATATTGTTATATTTATGAAGATCAACATTTTATTTTATTTTATTTCATTTCATTTCATTAATGTATTTGTGTTTAATGTGTTATTCAACTTAAGTATTCATGACATAATAACACATCAAAATATTTATTTTTATTTCATTATTAATATATTATTATATGGATATTATATATAATTAACACTAAATTAAAATAAATATTTACCTAGTAATTATAGTATTACATTAAAAAGGTAATTATGTGATACAAAATTAAATGATGATATGCATTGGTATATAATTAAAATTTCAAAAATTTAAATATATTAGCATTAATTTTTTAGACGGTTTGAAACTGTAACCGACGGTTTGGAATCGTAACCGGAACCGTCCTACACGGTTCGGTTCCAAACTGTGAACCGCCACAACTACGGTTCAGTTCTGGTTCCAAGAATTTGAGACCGTGAACCAAAGATTCGATTTCGAACTGTAACCATCAACACCTCTAGTTTGAAGATATAAAAGAGTGTTTTAATAATATCATAGAAGTTATTATTAATATAATTTTTTAATAAATAATTTGTTTTGTTTTCAATTTTTTTTCTTAATTGCCATATTTTTAATGTGATTTACATAATAAATAATTTTATACATTTTATAAAATCTTTAATTCCCATCGGGAACAGACTAGTTAATATATATAAAATGTAAGTTATTTTTAAAAATATAGTTATAATGAAAGTTATTTTTAAATATATAATTATGTTAGGAAATTTTAGTAAAGTTTTATATTTTAAATTATGTACTGCTATTATATTTATTCAATACATCCTAATTAACTTTCTTACTTTATGTTAAAAATATGATATTTTAATTAATTTTTTACATTTTTCTAATTTCATCATTCATATTTTTATTATTTATCATGATATTTTCGATGATATTATTAGAAAATATAAGTTATTTGGATTTTTATATTTTATATATTTGATTTTTAAGGTTATTAATATTATATGTTTCAAAGATTTTAATATAAGGTGGATGAGAAAAGAACTCCACTTAAATTTATAACATAATTTTGAAAGATGTTTATAAAATGTAAAATCCTAATAATATTTATAATGCAATTTTTATGTATAATTTTAAAATATATTTTAATTATATATTAATAAAATTGATACTCTCTATCCCAATAAACATGTCATGTTTTGATTAAAAAAAAATTCTCACAATTTTAATCAAAATAGAACATGTTTAGTGGAATGGAGGGAGTATTATTTATTACAATTAATATACTCCCTCCGTCCCACGAATGTAGTCCCATTTCATTATAATAATACACTCATTTGAATATAATAGGGGACTACATTCGTGGGACGGAGGGAGTAGTAAATTAAGGGGTTGTTCATGTTCGGTTTGCAAGATTTAATTAAAAAGGTACTCCCTCTATAAATTAAAAAGTTTTAGAATAAAACGCGGCGTTTAGCTACAACATCCCTCTATAAATAAGTTATTCTCAATAGTAGGGTTATTTCTCTTGCTGCAAACCACCGCAATTAGGGTTTCTCCAGACTCGATTCTCACTTTGTTCGCGATGGATCTTACCAAGAAACGCAAGGCGGATGAGAACGGCAGAGCTTACCCCCTAGCTGGTGACCTCGGAGACCCTATGGCTTCCGTGCCACCTTCGGCGATGGGCATCCTTGCTCCCGAAGACGCAGAGAAAATCCTCGAGCCCTTTACTAAGGAACAGCTCCTCCCCATTCTACGCGCCGCTGTACTCCGCCACCCTGATGTCTTGGAGGCTGTTCGCGCAGTCGCCGACGCTGATCCTGTCCAGCGCAAACTGTTTATCCGCGGTCTCGGTTGGGAGACTACGACGGAGAAACTGCGTCAAGTGTTTTCGGCGTACGGTGAACTGGATGAGGCGAACTCTATCGTCATTACGGATAAGAATACTGGGAAATCGAAGGGCTATGGATTTGTGACTTTTAAGCACATCGATGCCGCGATATTAGCATTGAAGGACACAAATAAGAAGATTGATGGGCGGATGACAGTGACTCAGCTCGCCGCTGCTGGAAATTCCGGTAATTCGCATTCTACTGATGTAGCGTCGAGGAAGATTTATGTTGGTAATATTCCGTTTGAGATATCCTCTGAGAGATTGTTGGCTCATTTTTCCATGTATGGTGAGATCGAGGAAGGGCCACTAGGGTTTGACAAGCAGACTGGGAAGGCCAAGGGTTTCGCCTTTTTTGTCTATAAGAATGAGGAGGGCGCAAAGAAATCGTTGGTTGACCCCATGAAAACTATTGATGGTCATCAAGTCGTGTGTAAGTTGGCTACAGATAACAAGAAGCAGAAGCCAAATGTTGGACCGCCGGGTGGTATGGTTCCTGGCATGCAAAACTCTGGGCCCATGGGTATGCCGCCGAGGAATTTTACTGTAGGAGGTTATATGGGATATGGCCCAGGGCCAAATATGCCTCAGCCACCGCAACAAGCTGGGATGGCCCATCAGAATGTAGGTTACAACACTGGAATGGGAGGACCAGGAGGGCAAGGTTATGGTAGTGGTGGATATGGAGGTGGCGCATATGATAGTGTAGGTGGTGGTGCTGGAGTGGGTGAGTTCGGTGGAGGAATGGGTGGTGCTGGTGGTTATAGAATGCCCCCCAGTAGCATGGGAATGCAGGGCTCTGGGGGTTATCCTGATAGTGGGAATTATGGGATTCAATCAGCGTATCCAACCCAGCCAAATCACCCTGCTGGTCCAGGGCCCAGACTTCCAGCTTACCAGGGCATGCCTCCATACTGAGGTAATTGAGTGTTTTTGACTCGTTCAACTAACTTATGGTGATAATGGGGTGGTTGCATCATGTTTTCATTGTTGATGGGTAAGAAAATGTTAATTTAGTGTTATAACAGTTAGACAAGACAATTTCTAAATCCAAATCATTGGCACTTATGTGATCGACATGTCTTTAGACATCTGGCTATATTTCTGTGGAACAATGCTGTCATATGAAATATAATACAATGCACTTATCAGTTGTTAAAGACATGGCCCTACGTGCTTGAGATGTGTGGTTGCAGAGTTAAGAGTCATATATGCTTAATGTTATTGAATTGTAACCCTGGTAAATAAACGGTTTTAAACAGATTCAGTGCAATATTTTTTTAATACATTGGGGGATGTGCATGTAATTAATTTTAATGTGCTCGTCTAGATGATTCTGAATTGTATATTTACAGTTTCTTCTACGACTTTTTTCTTGAGTTTTTCAATTATAATGATGGATTGGGTTTGCATGTTTATGTGTTCAGGTATTTTGACAGCTTCTTGGGCGCAAATGTTTTAAATGGTTGTGGTGATTATGTGATTGCCGACTATGAAATCTTTGGTTGATAAATGGACTGCTGTAGATCTTTGGATGCTCAACCTACTTGTGGATTTATGAGCTATATTGTGATAGAATGAGCTCAAAGTTGTTGCTTGAGACTTGGCTGTATTATGTGATAAGTGGCTCTGAAGTGCTCTAAACTTGGGTTACTCTTTAATGCTGAGATTCAGTTTTTATCTTGTGCCTTTCTGTTTTTAGTTCATTGTAAAATCTTTGCGCCTGAATTTTTCTGTTGGATGTTGGATTATCTGTTTATTTTCTATATGAATGTTTGAAGTGCTGTATACTGTGGATTCCGTGGAAGATCTTGCCCACATGAGTTGCAGATTACAGGGCAATTTTGCATTTTTTCAGTTTAGTTAGATGTTATATGGATATTTGTTTTATTTCTTATCAAGGATATTATGCATTTTCCAGAACATAAACACCCTGCTCACATCCATTTCATAGTGGGTGTTTCCTCGTTATCTACTGTCATTCAAATAGTATTAATATCACAGGATTGATTTGTTGTTTTGAGAAGTGTTAGTTACTAAACTTTTTGTTCTGGTATCTCCATGTCCCAGATCCTTTTTCTGCTCGTCATCTATTGATTGAGGTCATGTCCTTTTATCTAGTTTCTAAATACAGAACAGCTGTAATGTGCTATATTGCTAGTTACTTTTGAATAGCAAATAATTTTCTGTCCTTTGTAATTGGTATTTCTTATGTGTAGCAAATTATTTGCGTACTTTTGTGAGGTCTGTTTCTCTTGTTTATCTGGCTGTGGATAACATTTTCTCGTTGAAAAAAGCTGAGGGTCATATAATGTGGCATAAATCCTCTGTAAGGCGACTTGTCGCATTTAGATACATCATGCGTGAGTTTGAACCTAATCGGGGACTTCTTATTTTAGAAATTGATAATAGCATGTACTAGTGAAGGTCACAGGTACCAATAGGAATCTCTCTTTCATGATCGATTTTGGGGTTTACATTTGATTTTTAATTGAGATCATTTCTGGTGCATCTGTATGTAGATTTTCTTAGTAGATGGAATTAAACTTCTAGATGGTCTGTAATTTCCGTTTGTTGTCCTGTTATTTGCCAGTGATACAAGGTGCGTTGGTTATGCATTAGAATTCAGTCATTTGTGATTCAGTTTACCTTTTTAAAGTTAGCTTTGGTCGCACTTGCTACTTGATTTTCAACTATTAGATTTGGTTTGGGGGAACCTTTCCTGTCTCTTGTAGTGAACCCATTTATTTGGTGGTTTGCGATCCATCTTGGAAATTCTGGTTTATAGCTGAAAACCATGTTCACTCCTGGATTTTGTGACTTTGGGTGACTAATCATAAGTTATTGCACACGATCTATTACCTTGGTCATGGTAGCTGTAATCTTGATTGAAGAACTTTTAAGTTGAGCGTAAAATTGTGGTTTTTTGTGTTGGAAATTTGGATGCTCCTTTGATCTAGAAAGTGGGGGTGACATATAGATATCATAGAATAGGGGCTGCAAGATTTTGTCTTCCTCATTGGCTGTGCAGGTGAGAGTTCGGCCTGCCCTGCTGCCTTTCTTGATAGTGTCAGCTGCCTACCAAAACTCAATCTCATTGTACAGTGTTGTTTTATGTATATAATGATATGATTCACTAGTGAGAATAAATTTTTTATTTATTGAATCTATATGTTTTATCTCATGCTATTCATGTATTATTTGAAATTATATTGGGCGCAAACACTACGTAGCATGTTGTGATATTTTATTGCATTTAAGCATGAAACTTGTTGAACCTGAAGGCACTAACAAGTACCCATGAGAACTGAAGCATGAACATCCTAAATCTGAAGATATTGACGTTGTGGTGAAGAGAAGAAAAGCATGATGAAACATGTTATACCTGAAGAGAAACAACAGGTTTGAATAAAAGTTAAAAGTAGGGATGACAATTTAGCCCAGTTCGACCCAAGTTTGCCCAAGCCCGATGACAATGGGCCGCCCAAGCCCGACTCGATGACATCATGAGCCAGACTTGGGTCAAAATCTTAAGCCCAATGGGTTGGTTTGGGCCAATTTTTAGGCCCGACATGCCCAGGCCAGTCCAAGCCCGATCTGACATTATTATATTAAATACGGAGTATATAAATTATAAATATAAAATAGTATAAATATTATTATTGTAATTAATATATAATAAGTATAAAGTAATATACATAATAAATAAGATATATAACTAATTAAGTTTGGATTTAGTATTTTTTTTTGCATTTAAAAGCATAAATAGTTGTTGTACAATTGAAAAATAGATTATATATTTTTAATGTATTAAAATTAAAAATAATTAAAAATATCACGGGACTTGGCCCAACCCTGCCTAATTTATATGGGCCTGATTTTTACGCCCGACCAAGCCATGGGCCAAGTTTGGGCTTGCCCATATAAAACACGGGCTGGGCGTGGCATAGGAATGACCGGTCCAGCTCAGCCCATTGCCATCGCTAGTTAAAAGACATACTTAATTGGGATGAACAAGATAATATAGGAAGGCTCAGTTGTATGCCGAAAAATTGAAACTTCTGTGTATATTATATTGCATAATTAAATAAATGCATCACTTCCATAGAGCATGCAATTTTTATGTGCATATGACAAAAGGTTTCATGAGTAAAAGGATGTACATTCTCACTCACGACTTCACGTTTGTCTGCAAATCCTTGCTCTTTCCCAACTTGGGCCCCATGAGTTCTTATTCATCCGGTCTTTGAGCTTACCCTTCTCAACCCTCAACCGTGAATGGTCTAGTTTGGACCTACATTTTTCGGTGAATACTATGATCGAGCATAATCAAATGTTGTGTGCATCTCTACGTACTATTACATTTGATACAACATTTTGGACTTCTTAGTCAACAAAGAAAATGACTTGAAAAAAGTGTAATACATATTCCAAAAAAGATAATATTTTGAAAGAGTAATATTTCAAGATGTGTTATAATGTTGAGTTTTCTACTCTTGTTTATTAAATTAAGTCCATATATATTCTTCAAAATAAAGAGTTCATAATTTTTTTTATTATATTATTTACTATTAAGTTTCTCATTTTTTATAAAATTAAATCAGTTTTTTTACTCAAATATTAGTATAATTTCACATGGCATAACATGCGATAAAAAATATTGTTTAGAAAATCGATAAATTAAAAATACAATGCAATATCACCAACTCGTTAACATATAGAGAGATTCGACAAAAAGAAATATATATTTTAAAAGTTTGGTTTATTTGGTTTGAAACCAAAAAATTTTGTTCAAACCAAATTAAATCAAAATTATTATGATTTGTAAAATCTCAAATCAAATTGAACCAAGTTAGATTAATTTAGTTTGGCTTTTGGTTTGATTTGAATTTTGTTCGCCCTTAGATGGCGGTAGGATGGTTCAGTTTGATCATGTTGGATTCTTGAATCAATATGAGAATTGATCAGACTTGTTTCATTTTCAAATTTTCAAATTATAATATTTTATTCGGTCCGATTAGGTTTCAAACCGAATTATATATTTTTTATTTAAACATATATGATAATTTATAATGTTAATATGTTAAAATAGATAAAGAAGATAATAAAAGATAAATAATATCCACAAACATAAAATTTTAAATTATAGGCATTTTTGTGTGAATTGTCACAAATACCCTTTTTATTTAAATACATTGATTATGAATCGCTTATACAAGGTATGAAACATATTTTTCATACTAATGTAATATAAATTAGAGAGTTCACGTATGAATAGTATGATTACTTGTCAATCATACCATTCATACGTATGAATAATGCGATTATACTTCAATCATACGATTCATACAAAACAACGAGATATTTGCTAGTGTGTGTGCACGGTGGTTGTCGATGAGCGGCTACGATACATTAGAGGCCTTGGTGGTGTTGAAGATGTCAAACTCATCCTGGAAGCGTCGTTGTGACTTTTCTGTCGTCGAAGAGTTGCAACAATGCATCCAACAAGGAGAAGCAAATTGAGGTGGATTATCGAGATGTTGGTGTTGGAGGCGTCGAGGGTAATGTTGACGGCACCAGATATGGTAAAGGTGTGGTTGGTGGTCTGGAGGAGGGTGGCATCGAGCTTGCTGGCGGGAGGAATGCAACAGAGGTTGGGGAGGGAGAGGTACTCGAGGAGGACGTGGTAGCAGAGGACACCAGTGAGGTTGGCGGTGGAAGAGGGACAAACTATTTGATTAAGACTTGACCTTTTAATTGAATATAACTCAGCAACCAACTTTCACATCACCTCTTCCAGCTCAGGATGAAACCACTTGCAATTAGGCTGCTCCTATACATTTTCAGGTGCTTTTGATCTTTTAGCATCCTTTAATCAAAAAAGGAGTGAACCTTCTGACAACCAAATTTTGGGTGATACATAGATTCTGAGTTGCAAATGCTCTAACTGGTCTTTGACATCAACCTATTTTATGAGAATTCTCTTATCTTTCTTTATGTTATTGCAACTAAAATTGGTGATGTTGTTAGAATGAAGTTATCTTTTTATCTAACATTATGATGCTTGTGAGGCTTATCTGTTAACTGTCTCTAGACTTTTGGAGGATGGTTGTAAGAAGGCATTGGGGACGCGAGGAAGGTGAGAGAGTAGTGTTGATCGGAGGAGGTGAAGGACAATATGAAATTGAAGGGAGGGAAGGAAGGGTAGAAGGAGAGAAGAAGGACAATGAATCAAATAATGATAAATAATAATTATAAAGAAAGGTATTTGTGTAAAAAAAATCAAAGAAATAATTATAATTTAAATAATGTTATATTGATGATTATTATCTGTCTTTTATTATATTATTTGGTTCTTTTGTATTTTATATTAAACTTATTTTTATATTTTATTAATCATGAAATAAAACAACAAACCTACATTAAATATAATAATATACTCTCTTCGTCTCACTAAGCATGACACTTTTTTTACCGGCACGGTTATTAAGGAGAGTGTATAAAGTAGTGTAAGAGTCATAAAGGTGGTAGAACTCACACCTTTATGAAGGGATAACTTTTACTATTTCTGAAATGTGCCAAACTTAGTGGGACGTCCCAATAAGAAAAATATGTCATGCTTAGTGGGACGGAGAGAGTACTAGATTTACATTTGGATACAATCTTTTTATTTTATTTTTAGAATTTTAGGAAATATAATTGGTTCGAATTATATTTTAAATTTATATAAATAATTTTTTTAATTCATGTACCGATTTGACCCATTTGACTTGGTGACCCGTGATGGACATGCATGAGATTTAGATTTCAACAACCCGAACTAATTGTGGGTCAGCCTGATCCGGTTCGAAATATAACTTTGACAGTTCTATTTAGTGCACATATCTGACTATGTATTGAAGAGATCTATTGGGATTGTTTAATACAATTAGTTGTGAATAGCTGTCATTGGATTGCATTCTCGATGTGTTGTGAACATGTGATATTAATGATTCTCATGTTGTAATAACCGATGAAATATATATGTTGTTATTGTTTATGTGACATTTTCGTCGCATACTTCTTACTTGATACTTTCATTACATGTTAAAGTACTTCAATAGACAACAAAAAATGTACTTGTGCATACATTATCAGCTTTAACAAGATAATGTTATAAGTACGATTTTTTTGCACATGTTCATATATTATAAAGTATTACATTCACAAAAAATCTGACCATCCAAAGTTATTCCATATCATTTACACCTTAAACAACTAAACACATAAACACATTTGACATGTTTTATATGATCATATCCCTTATCTATGATAACCGTTACTCCTGGTGCATTCCTTCATTTTCAAAAAAAAAAATTATCAAAAGAGAGAATTAATTATAAAAAATGGTACCAGCAGTACCATAAAACAATGATCTGATACATTTAAAAGAAAAGACTGCACACAAAATGAATCAACCTAACATGTTTGAAGAACATAACCAACTTTTAAACATTGTGATAGAGGTTAAAATTTATATACTATTTTACAGTCCCAAAGCCTCGGCTTTATCTCAGCGATCAATTTTTCCATCTTCCAAGTGCCTTGATTGAACTTACACTTGTTTCTTCCATTCTAGATGTTCCATATCGTGCAAATCCATACACCAATATGAAATCTCTTATCATATTTGTTCTCAATATTTAAAAAAGCAAGAAGATGATCTTTCATGTTTCTGATCATTTTCAATTATTTCATTTTGTGATGTATTTTCTGATTAGTTGTAGTAATATTTCCTCTGTTGGTAACTAATAAGCTCTTAACAAATGCCTATATTCATATATAATATTTTGTAGTTGTATAGTCATTTCAAAATTTTAATAATACAATCCTCCAAACATAAGAAAACTTTGTTGAGTTTGATAGAATATCATAATAAAATAAATCAATCACTTGATTTACTAGTCAAATTTGTCCCTAAAAGTGCATAAAATAAAAGAAAGAAAGAGACATTGTAATTATAGTGACCCTTAAATTTTCCCGCCACATGGTACTACTAAAGTTGGGAAAATAATCACGTGCAATATATATAATGCTACTTATTGCTTACTCTATCTCCCTCAACATCAACATGTCTCATTTTCATTTTTGAACATTCCATTAAATATGTGTCATATTAAAAAATAACTAACTCTTCAAAAATATTCAAACTTACTTACTTTATATACTTTTAATATTCAGTCTAACTGTAACTAGACATATTCAATTGGATGGAAGAGTATAACATAATTGAGTGGCACACATCATATTGTAAACCAACCGACTGATTATAATTTGTGCAGTTGATTTACTCTCCAAATAATCTTGTAATGAAATGGTAAACATATTAGATATTGCAAACATTAGATGATAACCACATAAATGATTTTAGGAATGAGATAAAATAAGATTATAACAAGTCAAAGTGTCTCTCCTTTTCTTCCAAATTAGCAAAATTTATTACATAAATCAAAACTTGTTTATTTGAATTTTAGATATTTTACAACACGAGTGTGATTCTTTAATTTTTCTTTTCATTTTTCCAAATATAAAATATGTGAAGAGATCTAAAAATGGTACCTAATTAGGACAGTGGTTGGATAAATATGGCGTAATCAGATTACAATTATTAATAATCAGATTCGTAACCCTCTATCTATATTGCAATGTGTAACTATAAATAAATGGTTTGATAAATTAATATAGGTTTAATAAAATTAAAAATTAAATAAAAAATAGGGCATAAAGAAATCCTCTCTGATAAATAGGGCATAATAAAAAGCTCTCAACTCCACCATTGCTCGCCGCCACCTCCTCCTCTCCATTCCCGACGGCCTCCTCATGCTACCTCGCGGCTAGGGCGTCAACTCTCTCATTCACTGCTGAAGGAGATCCGCAGAGAAGTTCCTCTGCCATATGGAAAATGAACCGCCGGAAAGCTATGGAAAAACTGCCGAACCCGGTACGTATTCCGCACCCGGATCCGGAAGGACACGGGTACTCCACCATTTTTGAAGAGTCCGAGCAACATAGCAAGTTTCATCTCCATTTAGAAATCACATGTGATTCTAGAATCTTTTCTTGCCGGTCAGTCTTACCACAGTGAATCTCTCTCCCGTTGTTGAATTTCTTGTGCAGCCTGCATATAACTATTGCTTTAGTTGATGATTCCTCGGATCATGCATGTCTTAGGAACTTGATTTTTCCATTCTCACCAAAATGTTGTCCAAACTAAGTGTCCATCACATGTGAACTTCTTTGGCCGAATATGTTAATCTATCATCAAACAAAATTTTGGTACCAGAATGCTATTGGGAGACTAGTAGTGATTTCATTTCGTATTTCCCACTCAATTTTACTTCTTTAGGACTGAATTTGTTAACCTATTATCGTCTGGGGCATGCATATGAGTAGTATTAACATGTCTTTAAAGAAAATATATAATGTGTTTTTTTAAATATGCGTCATGCTTGATCAATATAGTGAGCATTTAGAGTACCGATTTTTCATTCGGGGATTAATTTGAATAGTTTCATTTAAGTGGTGTATAAATTTGCTTAAACGCGGATGGATTGGAATAAAGGTGACACTTTGGGATAGACTTTTATGTTTGGGCAAATTCTTTAACTCGGATTCTTATAACTCACTTAGTGGCAATCATTTCAGAACAACATCATTTGGATGTCCAATGGCTCTGGGTCTGTGGCTAGTGGAGAGATCTGTTATGAAACTTCGACAAAAATTGATCAGAAACGTCCTCATCAGTGGTTTATGGATTCTTCTGAGCAGGACTTAATTGTTAGCAAGAAGCAAGCTATAGAATCTTTTAGAGGAACTTCTGGATCTGCAGTTATGGAAAGTTCTTTGTGGCATGATGGTTCTCACTTTCAATCTGAAAGTCACAACCCGAGCCTGTTCAGTCCCAAGCCCATGCAGAGTTCAAATGTGTCTGATAGTAATAACCCCCACTTGACCCCTTCCATGAGTATGGAGAGGAAGGACCTAGGAAATCAATTTCAAAATGATACGTCGATTTGCTTATCTATGTCTCATGCCGTCAACGACTCTTTGTCCCTGAACTCTGGACCTCGGAAAGTAAAAGTTAATGAGGTAAGGATTTCAGAGAATGGCTTGCCTGAGTTTGTGGGAAATACCTTTAGCCGTGGAGATAAGAATGATGTTATGACAACCACATTTCAGAGGAGTTGTTCTAACATGTTCTCTGGACCTAATTATAATGCTGCAGTAGGAAATGCGATTTTAATGGATCCTGCTTTTAGTAAGATAGAGAAAAATTTTGTTTCAGCTGAACATTCCTCTGGCAAGAGAGATGGAAATTTTATGCTCTCAAATCAGTACTATAATGGGATAGATAATGATGTGCTGTCTATTGGTCAGGCCTTCAACAGAGGGAAGTACAGTATTAATTCACTTGGGGAGCAATACGAGAAGGAAAATGGCAATTTATCATCAGTTTGTCCTACTTACAGCAGGGGCCAGGATAACTTATTCATGCTGGATCCTCTTTACGGCAAAGTAAATGAGGCATTCATGCCTGCAGGTCCTAATACGGGGGAGACACATATTGCTTTTCAAGGTCAGCAGGATGCCGCTGTTGCTTCATTAGGAGCTCTCTACAATAAAGAAAATTCTAGCATCCTGTCAATGGTTGAACACTCAAGGAAGGGTGAGGAAACTACTATATCTTTTGGAGGATTTCAGAATAATGTCGAGGACAGGGATCATTCTGGAAGGCTCATAAGTAACTACAATGTTTTGTTAAATCAATCCTCAGCTCAGTCTTCGAGGGCACTCGGCCAAAAAGATTCTACGGATCAGGTAAGTGCGAATGCTATCATGGCATCCTCTTCCAAGCTGGAAGGTGCTCCCAAGAATAAGGATCAGAAGACAAAAAAGGGATCATCAAATAACTTTCCTTCGAATGTTAAAAGCTTGCTGTCTACTGGCATTCTTGATGGGGTTCCAGTGAAATATGTTTCGTGGTCAAGAGAGGTACAGTGAGATAATTTTTTGTTTTCCGTTACGTTCTAGGTTATTTCATCTTAAACCTGAGCATTTATCTCTTGCAGAAAAATCTTAGAGGTGTGGTAAAAGGCACTGGTTACTTGTGTAGCTGTGAGGATTGTAAGCTTTCAAAGGTTGGTACCTTTTATTTTCTGGCAGTAGTTTCCTGTGGTTCTTTAAATGCTGATGTGATCTTACGATGCACAGGCTATCAATGCTTATGAGTTTGAGCGTCATGCTGGTTGCAAGACCAAACACCCTAACAACCATATTTACTTTGAGAATGGGAAGACAATTTATGCGGTGGTCCAAGAACTGAAGAGCACCCCGCAGGAAATGCTCTTTGACGTGATACAAAATGTAACCGGATCTGCAGTCAATCAGAAGAACTTCAACACTTGGAAAGGTGAGCTCCTCTGTCTATTAATCCAAGTCCAGATAAGGATACCATGATGACATGATCTTTTGGTTTTTTTTACAAACGACATACAAATATGCTATCCTCTGATCCTTTTGTGCTGTTATTTTCATTTCAGCATCATATCAAGCTGCAACACGTGAACTTCAACGCATTTACGGAAATGATGACTTGGTTGTGCAATCTTGATACGTCTTTTGGTCAGGTATCAAGGTCTGTTGATAGTTGTTGTCCACCTAGCTAGTCGACATGAAAGTAGGAACTGATCAACAATGGAACATTAGATTTGTTGATCTCTGTTTTGTATGTTGACGTGAAACTCGTATCTAATACATGTCTTGCTTTCTTGGTAATTGGTGCAACATACTCCCGTTTTACGACTGGAATCACAATTCTTTTGGAATTGGGTCTGAATTTTCTGGTTTGATCATAGAGGAATGGGTGATTGATATATTAGCAGGTTTGTCATATATCATGGTATTGGTGGAATACCAGTATGATGTTGGTTACCGAGCATTCTGCACAATGAGCTGCTATTGTTAATAGTAATCAATATTCTGGAATACCATGAGAAAAAATCGTACATATTTCTGCTGCTGAAATTCAATCCGATGAAGCAGCACTTGTTACAATACTCAAATAGCGTTGATGTGAAGGAAGACCTTGTGGCCTAAAGCTAATAGAAAGATGACTGGGGAATGGGTTGCACATAGTACAAGTTCTTACCGGTTACTGGCATGTGGTAAAAAGTTATATGTTAAATATAAAGCAATAAAAACTATAGAAGTAATCAATCAAGTTCACGAAATCCATGGGGAATCATCATAGATTCCGACTGTCAGATCACAAGGTTTCAAAATGCGTTTTTCGGTAAGTCGAGTAATCCTTGAGATAGATTGAGTTGCAATTAATAATGCAACAAAATTATACTCTCTCTGGGTACAAAGAACTTGCACATTTAGGTTCGACATGAATTTTAACGAATGATTTAAATGTGTTGTCGGTAGAATAAAGCCCTCACACTATTTATCAATTAAATCTGTGCGTGTCATTGAAAGAAAAGTTAAAGTTAGTTTATTAGATAAATAAATATGTTATAAGTGGAATGATGATTAATGTGAATAATTAGAAAGCGGTGTGTCCAATAATATAAGTATAATTATTATAAATAGGTTCATCCACTATAGTAATTAGATGATAAATAGGTTCATCCACTATAGTAATTAGATGAACAGAGTTGTAAACACGAAAACATAGGAACTCAACGGAAGAGAGAATGAATGGAAAGAGTATGGTTCTTTTGTAAAAGGACCAAGGCTGGTCTACGAAGTGTAGAGGTGGCAAAAGTAGCGGGTCGGGCCCGCCTGGCCCGGCCCATCGGGCTTTCCATAATTTTGAGGTCCGCCCGAATATTTTCGGGCTTCATAATGTGAGGCCCAACCCAACCCCAGGCGGGCGGGCCCAAAGTTTAATTCATTTAAAATAAAAAGATTTTTTAACATTTACAACGTAAAATTAAACTATGCAATTAACATATTTAAATATTAATAAAATTATGAATAAATAATTAAAAAGCATAAAATATAAACATTATAAGATCATAATTTAAATTATATAACAATTCTAAAAGAAACAATTAAAACTTCAAAAGTCTTATATTTATTACCTATTAAAGTCATACAAAATATAAATATTACAATAATAATTAAATTAAATAAAAATTGCAAAACTATAGTATTTTATCCTATATTATCGGGAGGGCTTTTTAGCCCGAAAGCCCATCGGGCTCGAGGCTATTTTCAGGCACTTTTTAGGCCCGTTTTTTTTTTGCGCCTTCTTTTTCCAAGCCCAAACTCCGGGCTTTTGAGCGGGCCTATGGGTTCAGGCCATTTTTACCAGCTCTAACGAAGTGAGCAAATTTTTCTTGGACGGAGTAATAGATAGAAATGTGCAAATTTTTCGTGGACGGAGAAGTACTATTATATCAACTATTATAAAACACAAAATCAAAAGTCACATTTAGTTATAATTCTTAAAATTTTCAATCAACTTAATAACACCATATATTTATAACGGTTTAGTGAAAAATGGTTACATTTGAGCTATCAATCACGAGTACGCCAAAATGGGTATTGTACCTATACCAGAATGTATTTAATATGAATACATGTTAATATATCAAAAATATGTATTTTTTATTTAAATGATAAAATACATGCAAAATACATATTTTGATTTATAAAATACGTATTTAGCTTTTTAATAATATTTTTAATGAAAAATAATCTAATCTTTAAATATAAATCATTAATTCAATACTCAATATTTCAAATCCTAATTTTTCGTACTTGTGCCTCGTCGCACTTCCTTCTGACTGCTCCTTTGAGCTTTATCTTCGCACCACGCCACACCTTTGCGCCCACCGTTGCATCTTAGAGCCGGTTGCGACGGGTGTGAGTGTGGACGGGAGAGACGATGAGTTAGGATAGGGTTATATTAGTAGGATGGGCCGAAATATTGGGCTAAAAAATTAATTTAGAATTGGGTTGGGTCCATAGGTAGTGTTAAAATATTAATGGGCGGCTGTAAAAAAATATGGGCTCTAATGTGAGATCCAATCCCGACATCAGGAACAACTCAAGCAACCTCTATTACTAAGAGGAATCACATGTTCGCTTGTGTCAGTAGGAAAAACCTAGCTTATTTTAGTTGGAGTTTGATTATTATATTATTTTGGGTTTGATATTTTATCTATATTTTATATTAAATATTATTAATATATAAACGTATTTTGAATATATTCATATTTAATATTTTGAAAATAAACGTATTTTGTCCCCGTATCATATCCGTATATGTATTAGTGCTTCTTTAACTTTTGAGGTAGAATCGAAACACATTGAAATGGTAACAGCCGTACTTAATAATATAAGGATTTGGCAGAAATATGTAAAATTGTCCCTCCTAAAAAGATTATTCCAGAATATATTATAAATAGTTAGGAGAGGTCCTTTATGATTATATAATCAACTAATTAAATGGTGATGGTTCCTACTTGAAGTATATCTAATTCAATGGCTACTTTCGTGGTTTGGGATAGATGTTCTAGCTCTACATTAGGTGCACGGTAGCTCACTCCCTCAGTGAGTCCACTTCTATGAAATGAAAGAGTTTCACCGGAATTGCCTTGATCGTCGGATATCATGAGAAATCGGAAGGTGAAGGTCTCATTAAAATTTTACTTTCACTACCGCATGGCTGGAGTTTAATTTAAATATTCATTTGAAAAAAAAGCTTTGGCATGTAAAAGAGGTTCCAGAGTGTTGACAGCAGGGAATGTTCATGCTCCTTTCTTTATCTCCAGTCGATGCCTAAGTGATGTGGCAGTCGAATTCTGTTATCGGAAAAGGTTGCAGATGTTGTGATACGATCCTGATCGGAATTGTATCGAGCTGCCCTCCTCTTCTCTCTAAATATAAACAACTCTTCTCAACAGTAAATTTGTTTAACAAAACTGTCCAGTTAAGAGCCAACTTCAACCATTCACTAAGAATAGACTTGATTGATGACACCGCTATTTCAAAAATGGATTGTAAAAACCCAAACAAGAGAATAAGAAGGTTAAACATTACCAAATATAAACTAAAAAACAAGCTAGGATGCAGAGGTATCTGACAAGAGAAATTTACACTGCATCCAGAGCAGAATCTCAAATAGATAACTAGGACAGAAATCAAGAAATACACAACAATACAAAAGAACTCAAGAGCAGATGCATCATAAATCCATCACCACACAACCTAGTGATGGATCAAGCACGTTTGCCACTGCTGGGGTTGGTCTTAGTACAGAGCTTCCAGCGACCCTTAGCACGTCGGCGCTTGATTACTGCTTTTCCGCTGGTGGTGCTCATACGCTTGCGGAAACCGTGCGTTCTAGCAAGTGATTTCCTTGATCTGTTCCTCTTGGTTTGACAAAGCAAATATTTGGATGCTCTCACTACTAGCCCACGCCTTTTTACACTTGCCTTCCCAATGCTGGCACTCAAACCCAACCCCAACGAAAGCCCTAGAATTAACAACATAAACAAGAACAATTTTATTTATAAATCCAATTCTCGAAGCCAAAACATGATAATATTAGACACTTTTTATGACACAATTGAATTCAAAGGGACAACTAATATAAGAAAATTTTGTACTTGGGAGATTCTTGTAGAGCAGATTCGAGTTTAGTTATTGTATCAAGAATGCAACATGTATGCAAATGCAGTGACAAAAATGAAAATCCAACCACACCCTATCTATGCTGTATGCTCATTCATTAATTTCTCCCACCGCAAACACAATCAATAAAATATAGCAAATAATACACCCAGCAAAACTGAATTTTTGAATAATTAAGTCTAATAATTATGCTAAAATACCAAGGAATCAAATTCCTTCAAGCATTGCCATCTTTAAACAGAAAAGCCACAATCCACAACCAAAGACGAGAAATCCAAAGGAAAAAGATAGAAACTGAACCTGAGAAGGAAGAAGAAGCTGAAGAGAGAGAAAGAGAGGATGGCGTGAAGGAAGAATGAAGCAATCCAGAAGAAACATGCGCCTTGCGCTTGGCGTTCATTGAAAGAGAAGTTGCTGGTCTTGAACCAGTCAGAAGTGAGAGTGAGGCTGAAGGAGAGCTGAAATTAGTCGCTCTGTAACATAGTGTCGTTCCCATTGAAAAGCAGCACGCCATCTTCCCCTTTGATTCCTCGCTCCCTACCTTGGCTTCCTTCGTTATCCTTGTTCAGAGGTTTCTGCTGCCTTATCTTCAAATTTTACAAGACTTAATTTTCATGGGCTTTACATGTATTAGGCCTTCTTCAAATTAAATTACCCTTCTTGCTACATTCATTATTAAGGCCTGGCCCACTAATCATTTGTGCGACTTTATTATAAATAATGGGCTATCCATTTATACTAATATGGGCTTTTATTATTGCAGATTGTTGAGTCTTTAAATCATGCCATGAGGCGTGGGATTACAAAGACCAAATAAAAGATGAGCGTGCGTGTGTTGATCTAGTGGTAGTAAGGTTAATGCCGTGACGCGTCTATATAATTTAATGTTAATGTAATTTAATTTTTAAAAAATTTCCATTATGAGTGAGTTGTTAAATGTTAATTCATGAAATAAAATAGAATGATCTGTTTTGTATGAATTTCCTAATTTATTTTATAGGTTGGGAGAGGGAGTAATTGCGTTGCATTGCATGTAATAAATATGGATGTCACTTCCTTAATTTAATGGTTGATGAATCCATCTTTGTCACGACATACCAAACAACACACAAAGATTGTTGTCAAGTTAAGGAGCTTGGAATTTGTTATCACATAATTGGGGAATCACGAGTGTGATCTCATCATATCTAGTCAATAATATTAATTCCTTTGGTCCCAACTCGCTTGGAAGCACCCTTTTCAACTTGCGTTGAGTTGCGATCAAAACTCAAATAATAAATAATGAGTGCGACGACTACTTAATTTGATTTGTCAAAGTTCCTTTCTACTCCAAAATTGGCCCACCCATAAAGATTAAAGGAGGTTGACTCCCCCACCCCACTCTATGCCAATTCATTATACAACAATTCTTTAGATGGCTTAACTAATAATCCACTTTCATTTGTCCCTTTAAATTTAGACATACGTAATGGGTCACACTCTGAACCTCAATAATCCCAATGACTTCAAATAATTGATACTATAATTATTGATTAATCAATACCTAAGTTGGTTATGTTATGACAAAATTCTCCCCATAAATATTGATTCAGCTTTCATTTGTACATTTCTCATCCCTTTAAAATATTAGATAAAAACATAATTACTCTTTAAATTCATTTTTTTTATTCATCACTTCTATCTAAATTATAAATCCATCATTATTTTTCTTTTTTATCCCACTCTAAAAATAGATAATATTAAAGAAGAAAAACAATGATAGATTTATAATTCAGATATAAGGGATGGATAAAAAAGAAAGAATTTAAAGAATAATTATAATTTTATTCCATAATTTTTCAAAAATAAATTTATTATTAAAAGAGAAGCTAGTCTAAAATTTAAACATATGTAATGGGCGAGTGTGAAGCTATTGAAACAGTACAAAATTATAGTAGTATGGTGGAGTAGAGAAAATTAATTAAAGTTGACCTAGCTAACTAGCTATAGAGTAGCCGCATTCTCAGTTAATTAGGTATTGTATTCATCTATCATGATTTAGAACTAGGGAGGTCCTATATGTTTGTTAATAATATAGATAGCCACTGCATGCATCTAGGTATGTTATATATCTATGAATTGAAATCATATATCTTCAATATACTCCTGTATTTAATTTGCTCTGCTTTTCTACTGAAATTAAGAAATCGATAAAAATTATTTAGACTATGTTTCTTTTTCAGTGATAAATTTAACTCATATAATTGTACCTTTATTTAGAATTGTAAGTTTCAGCTGGGCGCGACATCTTATACAGTACGGTAACTTAATTAATTTCTGCAAACTTGTAAATAATTATAAAATTACGGCGGCCTAACTGTATAATTATTGTCATAACTAGACAGCTCCAACTATTGAGAATTTATTTAGTATTACAAAAATAAAACAACCAAACACTGTTTAATCATGTTAGTAAATATAATAAATAGTTCTCTTTCACACAACTTAGCTCTCGACATCCCAACATCTAAAGGTGTTCATGATTTCAAAAATTTGTCATCAGAACAGAACCGCTGTCTCCACAGTTCATGATTAATTTAAAATGAATTGTATCGGATGGTTCCGGTTACAATTTCAAACTGTCGATTATGATTTCGAACCGTCCAAAAATTCAATAATAATATATGTCAATTATAATTTTTAATTATTTTTATTATGTAACGATGGATATTATCATTTAATTTTTAAGATTTTTAATATCCTCCCATTTATTAATTCTAAAATTATACTAGTGGTTAAAAAATAAAAAACAAATATTAATTTTTCATTCTATAAAACTACATACAAAGTATAATTGATTTTCAACTTCAAAAGTTTAATTTTTTTTATCTTATTTTATTATTAATATATTTATAGATTTTAAAGTATCCTTAAAAATTACCACCACGTCCACTTCAAAAGGAGGCGTATTTTATTGTGGGATGTCCTCTTCAAAGAGAGATATTTCCCAAAATGGAAATAATAAGGGGTGTTAAATTATAATAAGGGTGCAATTAGTGTGCAACATTATTTTTTTCCCTTTGCATTACTAAAACACATTAAAGGCTAAGTAATGACTCCTTAATCTTGGTGCCGAAATGAAATATCTATCTTTGGAGATGACGAATTGGTATAATTTTTTTCATTCTTTATAATATAAGAAATAAATTGAATTAAGTATAAAAAAAATTGAGGTTAATTACAATTCTGAACCCCTAATTCGCGATTTCGTATTTTTAGAACAGTAATCAAACCTTTCTCTACACAACTATGGTTCCTATAATCATCAGTGATGTTCCAATTCCTTTGAACATCTTTTACCCCACATCTTACATATTAACTTAACTCTTGAAATAATAATTACAGTGTTGGTCTCATAAACTAACACACTTCTATTAATATAAATATCGAAAATTCTAGTAGGAGAAAAGAGAATATTGGATTGAAGCACGCATAACGTAACCCACTCTGTAACAGATCACCATTAATTGTTTGAACGGAAAGAAAAACTTTGTATTTTATCTGACTTTTAAGTCCAATAATTAAACTATCATTATCGAATAAATTGACTACAATTAATTAGTAAGAATTTAGCACCAACTATCATAGAATCACGGCACATGAATTTTTAAAAAGTGCCAATCCTAAATTTCTTAATCTGAGAGAGAGAGTGAGAGCGTGCAATTGGATAAAAAGAAAATTAATAGTGCAGAGAGAGACCCCTTAATTAGGTAAAAGAAAATTCTTTATCCTTTAAAAAAAATGGTTTAATTTGTACACAATCATGAGCGACAAGGATTTTTCAAATCAATCAAGTAAAAGCAAGTCATCATAAAATCACCATAAATGAATTCCTTGCCTTCTAAATAAAGTAATTTTTAGAAATCGATTAGACTCGATCGATACGCACTATCTATCACATCGTCTCACTATGATATTAGGACTTAGGAGTATGATTTTTGAAAATAAAAACTAAATTGAAGTAATAGCTAGCATGTAATTCTTTATTTGGAAACTCCTACTAATTCAAATCGTCATCGTCAATGGTGTTTGGTTTCTGGAGTTGGTATTAATGAAACCTAACTGAAGCCAATATAAGTCACTGTTTGATCGATTTTAGGTTTAATGCTATTCTTATTTGCGCCGCACATATATACTCTGTTAATTGCCAACACTTTCAGTTTCTCATTTATTAGACACCACCACAAGCTATAGCTAATAATTGGGTTTACAACAAACAAATTAACAAATATTCACACACATTAAATAGGTCCATCAAATATAATTTAGCACTCCAAAATTATTATCTACCATTATTGATAGTTTTAATTTTGAAGTGCTTATACATGTAACAAAAATTAGAATTACAAATGAGTTCTACGCTTGCTCTTAGTTGTATATTAATAATCCCATTGGTACTCATAATTAATTATAAAAGTTGTTAATATATATTTACTAAAGAAAATCTGTTGCTCTCACCTTTTGTTTTGTGGAATCAAAACAAGCAATCGAAATGCAATACTGAATGTAATCGACGTATTATTGGTGCAATAAACGATAAGCAAATGAAGATCAGCGTTAAATATATATAGTTATCAACGATAAATACAAACAGTTATTAAAAAATTGGACCCCTCCTGTTTATGATTATTAATAGAGCAGAGCAGAAAAGAACAGAACACATGGAGATGGCGGTTAGCTATGAAACAAGCTGTAAGATTTGGACTAGTAGCTTGGAAGTATCCTTTCTTAAAACCATTTTAGTTTGTTCCACGTCTCTAAATCACTATTTGCAATGCCTTATTCTGCAAGTTGTCCCATTTCTTCATATTAATTATTTACAAAATAGTACTATGCTAATGTAGAGTAACTAAAATGTATTTTGTGGCGTACACAACTTAACATATTCATGATCGATGTGAAAATGTCAAGTAATGTTATATAAGCATACGAGTCACTATCATTTCTAATTTTTTTCATTATTTTTTATAATTTTATATTGAATAAATATTAAATTACATATATTTCATAAAATATGAATTATTAAATATGTGCTATTCTTTTTTTTTCCGGAAAATAATTCATTCATAGATAGAAAAAAGAAAAGAAGATGAGATGTAAGAAGTATCTTATCTTCATAAGATTACATTCTCAACCAATTTCTAGCAAACTTATTCCTAGTTCAGTTACAATAAGTAAAGAAATGATTAACTTTACCTCTAGCATAACACCAATTCTAGGACCGGCACTTATCCCACGATCCCACGGCCTAGATTCAAATAGCGCGGCATTTCTCCATTTCCACAACACTCAGACAACACACACCCACAAACCTCTCATTCGTTTCTTCATTGTTCAACCCCCCAGCATCCTAGAAAAGCTAACAAAGTGCTCGACAATGTTATCTAGGGAGGCCCACAATACTCCGGTGCACTCGATAATTTTGCACTAAATATTTGATCTCTCTTTGCACCTAAGGAAGAAATGAGAGGCAGATTTTTCCTGTTGGCTGCACTTGCACCATTTACACGCCTTTTGCACTTCCGGGAGGTTGGCGACATCAACCAGCTTGTTGTACATAGGAAGGCGGTTCCTCAAAAGACATCATGCCATTATCTGGGACTTCAAAGAGGCGGTCGAGTTCCAGACAAGGTCGTACCTAATGGTAGGCACAACATGCAATTGCTTAGGGCCCCAAATTTTTAGGGGCCCAATTTTTTAATATTATACCTATATTATAGTGAAATTATTAAAAATAAAATTTACTAACCGGTCTAAAAAGGTTGAAATACATCTCAAATTCATCTTAAAATTATTTTTATTAATATAAGAATAATTGGTGCATTAAATTTAATTTTATTATGATACAAGATGTTTCGTAAGTATATGTTTGATATTCATAATGAAAAACAAAACTAAGGATGATCAAATATTCTAAAAAAATAAAGGAAGAACAAATCATTTAAGTTGAAAATATTGATAAATATTTCAAATTTTAGAAAAAAAAAAAGAACCACATCAAAAAAAACTATTAAATATCTTGAATCATATATTTGTACAAGGCGTGCATTTTAATTTTTTCTTAGGGCCCTATAATACTCAAGACCGGCCCTGGTTCCAGATCGGCCAGAAATCGACACCATCATTATTCATCTGATTAGACTCTCCAGTACCTTTGATTAGTTCCATGATATGCCAATATGTATTGTTCTATATAGCATGTCACATCATTTGCGTGCGGATGTATTAATAACTTCTGGTGCGATGGACATGGGTATGTTTATATGTTAATATTCCCTCCGTCCCGCTATTAGCGCTTGTTTCTTTTTTGTACGTATAATAAAGAGTAGAGTAAAAATTGAAAAGTGATGGAGTCCACACATTTTAAAAAGTATTTTTTTTGGCATTTTGGGAAACAAGTCAATATTAGTGAGACAATTTAAAAAAGAAAACAAGTCACTCTTACCGGAACAGATGAAGTACTAAATATCGTTGTCATGTTGATCCGATAATGACCCAATATGACTCGATCGTCAATGCAAATTGAACTATTGATATTACAGTCTATTTTAGTGATGCATCAAATTTGTATATAAATGATGTATTAATTAATGTTTAAACATGTATTATCGTATTATTACATAATAGAATTGTTATTTATATGCAAAACAATGCTTATTTGTAGGTTTTTTATTTATATATAAAATAATGATTCTTCTAATGGTTATTGTAACTCGTGTAAAGATAAATAAATAGTCTATGTTTATTTAAGATCAATAATTTAGATTATTTTTTAATTGATTGAGAAAAATATTTTTTATTTGATCAATTTTCTATCAGGTGCCAATTTACATGCCGAATAAAGCAATACGTATTTCTTAAAAGAATTTTTTTTAAAAGGAAAAAAGATTTAAAGTTCAATTGCCCGTGAAGTCCACCAATCAGGTGTGTGCATCAGTGTATTGGTTTGACCGACCGATCAAACTATTAGAAAAATTATTAACCAAATCAACCGCTTAAAGAATATAAACTGAATAAAAAATGGATCCATCAAAATCGATTAGTTTCAATCGTTTTGATTTTGAACCAAACTATAATTTTTTTTTGAAGTTATAAATAATTTATAAGATCTATTTTTATAATATATATATATATATTAAGTTTTAATTTTTTAAATATAAATATAATTATTTAATATTTATACTAATTATATATATTTAATATTTATATTATTAGATTTCGGTGAATTCGCTTACCGACCAAATAAAAAAATAAAAACTGCACACCGAACCAAAACTCATTAATCCTAAAGTTTACAAACCGACTCAAATAAAAACCGGACAAAAAATATGGTGTAATATATGCCCAATACATATAACTTTTTGACAGTGAAAAGCAATATATTAAAATCATAGCTTAAAATTAGACTATGAAAGTTGAAACTATATTCGGGTGTAGATGCAGCAAGAGCATGAACCCCACAACTTGCCTCTCTCTGCATTTTGCATCCTATACATTTTTGTTTATTAAATTTCTGAATATTCGGTTTATATTTGCTCAGAATTAGAGATGACATTTTATTCGTGGATACCCGATTTTAATATAAGTGAGTTGAAAGATATTTAATATTCACGAGTAGATTTGTGAGTATGATTTAAACCATTTAGTTCACGGGTATGACTATGGATATTTACTATCCATACTCACGAAACTTATATACCGACAAAAATTACCCATGTAATATTAGAAAAATATCCGTGAAATACCCGTAAAATACCCGCGAAATATCTACCTACACATCCACATTATATAGTAATGATAATTAAATCTATTGATCTCACATTGAACTTTTAAAATATCCTATGAAAATAAAACTCAAATAAAAGGAATAACTTACTTATCCGACATTGAAAATTGAACTCCATCAAAGAAGAGCTTCTATATAACAACTAGATATCAAATTTTAAATTTAGATTTATCAACTAAGCAAAAATATCAAATAAGTTAAAATTTAAACAAATTTACCAAAAAACCAGTTCCTAGGTCGTCTGTTCTACCAGTGTACATTTATTAAGATAATGTGATCGAACCGATTAGCTGGTCGATTCGCTATTAAATTGATTGAACCAACTGGTCTGATGCGATTTTTAAAACATTACTTATGAATGGTGGGTGACGGGTTCACGGGTACCCATAAAATGGCGGGTTTGAATGATTTTATACTTATGGCAAGTAACGGATATGATCTTCCCTATCGGGTATAGATACGAATAGATACTAGCGTTACATGTCCTACCCAATTGCCCACCCTACTCGGAACAAATCAGCTTCCTATTTAAAATTTAAAACGAAGTGTTTGATTTGGCACTATGTACTACTTCCAAAATCAAATTGATTTGATTTGGTTCCGAGCATTTATTTTTTTAATTGAATTCACCCCATGCTCATAGTAATAAATAATTAATAATACTTGCAAAATGAGTAGTGATGCATGTTTATGTAACAAAAATTCAGCAGAGTAGAAACACTAATATGCCTAAATTAAGGATGACGGAAAAATATATTGAGGGGTTAGGTGTTAGAGCGGTGCCTGCCAAACTAATTCTTTCTACGTAATTCTCTTCTAATTCCAACAAAACAAACATGTTTCTTATACTTATTGGAAATCCCGTGACATGCGCGCCAACGAAATACAAATTAAATATATTTAAAAAGCAAACCATAAAAAAAAAAAAAAAAAAAAGTAAAGAAGGGAGTTGCTATTTCTTTTGCTCTTACCATCTATCAAAAATATCTGCAAAAGGACTGAAATATGAGGATACTGAGAAACCAAGTGAAGAAAAAGACAGATCTGCAGCTCCCCTCCCTACCCTTTTTCACTCCAATGCTTCCAATAATTTCCACTCTTAACTAAAATAAAACATGTGACCCCTCTCCCCTTCCCCACTCTATATATATTTATCAACAATGAAGCCATGATTTGGAGTCAGCTTTTTCTTCTAAATCGCTTTGTTTGTATTCTTTCTCTCTCTCTCTCACTCCTCCCTCCTCCCTCCTCTGTACATGTACTGTACCCAAAGCACGCACTTGCACACACTCGCACACGCAGCAGCATGCCCTCTTTTAACCACCATTCCCTCCTTCTTCAACTTCAAGCCGCCTTGTTTTTAGTGCTACTCGTTTTCCTACTGCCGATTGTAAACAGTACTACTAATTCCACCGACATTCATTTCACCACTTCCTGCAATCTCTTCCGAGGTAAATGGGTCCCGGATCCTTCATATCCTCTCTACCAATCCTCATCCTGCCCCTTCATCGACCCCGAGTTCGACTGCTTAAAGTACGGCCGACCCGATAAGCAGTTCCTCAAGTTTTCCTGGAAGCCCGACTCCTGCAACCCACCCAGGTGAGTGAACTCACTCCTCACTCACACATACGCTGATACACTTACACCCCCGTGTGTGTTTCTGCGCTGCGCAATACACATTTCCAAGCCTTTATATTGTTTTACTTGGTTTTCGTGGCGTTGCAGATTTAATGGGTTGGAATTTCTGAGGAGATGGAGGGGGAAGAAGATCATGTTTGTGGGAGACTCACTGAGTTTGAATCAGTGGGAATCGCTGGCGTGTATGCTTCATGCTGCTGCTCCCAATTCTAAGTACAGCTACGTGAGACAGGAGTCGCTTTCCTCCGTAACATTCCAGGTCACTATTATTTTATTTATTCATTTATTTCTAATTAGTGCAATGATTTCATTCTTCCTGGAGATGTTGCTCTGTGTTTCATGTTCCATGTTACTCTCCCTAATTAATATAATCAAATGTTTAATAAATAAATAAATGTTTGGCCGTCATTAGCATCTTTCTTTCTTTAGCAAAAGCTTAATTTCTTACTCCATTAAAGTTGGAATTAAACTTTGTCCACTCAACATTTTCAATCAATAATAAAATATTACTGTTTTCATTTCGAGTCATTATTAGCTCTTATAGGATACTACAATAACCAAAGTGGAACTGTAACCTTTATAATCCTTTTTCTACAATTACAATTAGAATAAGTTAGGATCTGATGCTTAGCTATAAATAATGTGTAGGTTCGGAATTGGTATTGTTATTTCAGTAAATAATTGCAAATTAGTAAAATAAAAGTCAGGAATAAAAATTTTCAAAATTAAAAACTCTTTCCATATTTAATTTTATTTTTATTAAAACCACGTACCCGACTTGAGTACAAATGTAGAAATTTGTACCCATCTACGAACCTAATATTCTTTTCTCATACATTCCCCCATTATGATCGGGTACCGGGTATGCGAACTCGCATGATTTTTTGTCATCCCTAAAAGGGGTGAAGAGTACTTTAACCAATCCTTCTAATTACAAGACTTTTCTTGGGACATTATATTGTTTATGGTGCACCCCTGAAGGAGTAATAGACATTGAAAATCAACAACTGAGAAAACTAAATATGTTGGAAGGATTAAATGAATTGGCTGTCAAAAGGGCCACATTGGTTTAATCTCCAGCGCAATAATGATAAATAGTTCTCCGATGCCAAACTCAATTTAATACAATCTCTAATTTAATAATTTATAGGTTCTTGCAGTTAAACCATTTAAGCTTCTTAATTATACCTTGTCCAAGAAAATTCAGAACTCAATAAGTGTACGTATTAACTTTGCCGTTGACGCTGACGTTGACTTAGATTTTGACATAACATGAGCTTTAGTGTACTCTATTCTTGAATAGTATCACTCATGCAGACTTTTCTTGATAATTTGATTTCAGTCCTATGGAGTTACATTACTACTGTACCGATCACCGTATTTAGTGGACATAACGAGAGAGAAAATTGGGAGAGTGTTGAAACTGAACTCGATTCAACAAGGGAATGCTTGGAGAGGAATGGACATGCTAGTATTCAACACATGGCATTGGTGGACTCACAAAGGAAAAGCTCAATCGTATGTAACTAGTAACTCTTGTGCTTCTTCTTTTTCTTCTTCTGACACTCTCCCATCAAGTATGGTTGGAAAATGTGATTCATGGCTGTCGTTGCAGATGGGACTACGTGCAAGACGGCTCCACCATATCCAAAGACATGAACCGCCTCATGGCCTTCTATAAAGGGTTGACCACGTGGAGTCGATGGGTTGACCTCAACGTCGATCCAACAAAGACTAAGGTGTTCTTTCAAGGAATCTCTCCCACTCACTATCAGTAAGTTACTCGACATACTAATGGATGAACATATCACGTTCTTGAAATGTTGAGTTTATGGCTAAAAGATCGTGGGTTTTGTCTTGGCAGAGGGAGGGATTGGAAAGCAGCATCGAGGAACTGCAATGGCGAGCAGCAGCCTTTGGCAGGGTCAACTTACCCAGGAGGGACGCCACCGGAGGTGGAGGTTGTTCACAGAGTGTTAAGCAGAATGAAGAAACATGTATATTTGCTGGACATTACGTTTCTGTCTCAGCTAAGGAAAGATGCTCATCCTTCTTTGTACAGCGGTGATCATGCTGGGGTTGATTGCAGCCATTGGTGCCTTCCTGGCTTGCCTGATACTTGGAACCAGCTTCTTTATGCAGCTCTTGTGATGTGAGCTGCAATGAGAGTCAGCCATTGGTGCCTTCCTGGGTTTGATTGTTTATAAGTGTCTGTATCAATTTCTCTATTTTAGGGTGAGCATGAGCCGGTTTATATATGATCAGTTTGATTGAAGAATAATGGAAGTTGATTCAAGTGTAAAGTATATTCGCTGATTGCATCATAAGGGCATTTTAGTTTCTTCTTCTTTCTTTCTTTCTTTATTTTTTGGTTTAGGTTGAAGCATGTGTATTCATTTATGTATATACGGCTACCCATATTGAAAATTATTATGTGCTCTGATTTTTGTGGAATCAGCTGACAATGTGCAGTGATCATGGTAATAAACTGTGATGTTCTATCAAAAAAGCAAGAATCGAGATTTGATTGCAGAAAATACTGATTGTATAATTGGGTTGAAGGCATACAACAATTAGAATTAGAAACAAGTGTGACTCTCACTCTGGTGCAAATAAAGATGCCTTATTAATATCAGTGGAGAATAAGCTGGTACAGAATTCGAGACTCTTTATGTCGCCTGAAAATTGCAGCAAGCTTCTTTGTGCATCACAAATTCTGGCAAGATAAGACACTGGTCAAAGCAAAGGCAGACATCACATCAACTATGAGATGTGTGTCTGTGAGGTTGAAGTTCATTAGAGTGAGCATTTTAAGAAGATGAACGTCAAATATACATGAAATGCATTTGACATAAGATGGGAATGACATCATCATTTTCTTGAAAGATAGTGCTACTTCTGGATCAGTACGACATAACTAATTTGGATGTAATTTGTCTTGAACATGAGTTAACAACAACCATAGTTCTGGATCATAATTTTCTTCAAAGATATATTGCATATTTTTCAGAGGGACTGAAGAGAAGAGGGGTTTACCAGATTGAAGGAAGGAACCAAATACAAAATTGGGGGATTCAATTCATAATTATTCCACAACTAATTAAAGAGAGAAGTCATTTGATTCGCTGCTCTCCCTCTCCAATGCTTTTTATTTATTGGGCTTAAAAAAGAGTGTGTAATCTCCTTTCTCAATCCCAATATCATATGGGCCAGGCCTTATTATTTATTTATTTACCAAAATAAAAAATAAAATTGAATCACTGTAATAAAACATAGTGTGGATTAGGGCTGTCAAAATTTACCGAAAAAACGGTATACCGTACTTACCGTATCGAAAAATACCGTAAAATACCGAATATAAGGTATACCGAAATTTTTGGTAAGGTATCATACCGTACCAAACTTTTAGGTAAGGTAAAAGTATAATTTTTCCAAATACCGAGGTATACCGTCATATACCGTACCGCGGTATATACCGAAAAAATTGGTATATACTGTTATTTTGATATATATCGATACATATATATATATACACATATATTTATAATATTACATGTACATATATATTCGATTTGAATTATAAGAAAATTGTTTATTCATAAATTATGAATTATAATTAATAAATATGAATGACAAACTACAAAAACATGTGAATTTATTGATAATTAAAAAGATTGAACAATAACTTATATACTACTTATTATCTTAAATAATAACGATAAATTAATATATATATATATATATATATATATTGTTACATAACTAAATAATTATGATATAATTAGACGATCTATTAGTTACTAAATATAATATAAGTTGTAATATATAATTAATGAAAATATATTATTATTTTTATAATATATCATACATAAATGATCAAATTAATTATAATTATATGCCTAAATCTAGTTAATTAGTTATATGAAAATACAATAATATAGTTAGTTAATATATTGTAATTAATTATATGATATTAGTGGTTTATCTCATAAATTATGTTATTGAAAAATAATACTTTATGTTTTTTATATGTTAAACCTTGTTTAAGGTGATTTTCATTATAAATAAATTCTGGTATATCGCAAAAAAAAGTATATCGAATTAAGGTAAGATATACCGAAAGTAAATAAGTTTTGGTATACGGTGTAAGAAAGGTATACCGAAGTAAGGTAAGGTATAGGTATGTAAAAATGTCATACCGAAAGTAAGGTATACCGAACTAAGGTATATCGAAAAGTATAGTAAGGTAACGGTACAAAATTTTTCATACCGAAGATAAAGGTAAGGTATAAGGTATGACAATTTTAGTAAGGTATACCGTACCGCGACACCCCTAGCGTGGATAAGTGGTTGAATTTACAATTGAAAATGTAGAAAAACATGAATATTATGCAAAATATACCATTACCATCCACTTCCTCTCCATATTGATTTCATTTCCCACTTAATTTTCTTCCAAACCACAACAATAGTTAAATCGCTCAAGCTTAGCTTATACTGTTATACATACATCAATCAAAGTTCGCACAAGGTCAACGCAGCCGCCAAATCCATATACACATCCTATTTTACACCCAAAAATAGCTGCTAACATCTTTTTCTTCTTCTTTCTGCAGTAGCCTTTGCTTTGCTACATATAAACTGCAGAAACACAAGACTTTGTAACATACTTGTGCTGCTGCTGCTGCGTTTGACATTGCACGTTGCATAGTCGAGCTTTGTCTCTCAACTCCTCAAAAGCTTTCATCGTCTCCACATCAAAACCACCCGCAAACTAACAACCCAAATCAATCAAATTCATAGCAATTAATCTCCCCAAACATATAATATACTCCCTCCGTCCACGAAAAAGCTTCCTAATTTGCCATTTTAGTCCGTCCACAAAAAAGCTTCCTAATTCAACTTTCCATTTATGGAAAGTGGACCCACCACACTCTCTACACACAACTCAATTTAATATAATACATTAAGTGGGACCCAACATCCACTAACTACACACAACACAATTTAAAACACTATATTAAGTGGGACCCAAACTCCACTAACTACATATCATCATTAAAAGTCAAAGTACTACATAAAAACCCGCACCGGATCAAACTAGGAAGCATTTTTGTGGACGGAGGGAGTATGTTTGAAGAAGTTAGGAAAACATGAATTATTTACCTGATGAACTCGGAAAGCAAACTTGACCCCTTGAACGATAAGCTCTTCTTCTTCTGAGCTGCTCACCATTTCAAGCTCCCCTGACACTCTCTTCATGTACTTCATTGCTAATTTCACAGACGCCACCTTGATCTGCATCCACATTTATCGTCTTAATTCCACGGTAGTAAGAGTCTAATGTGGGTATAAAAAGAAATTACAGGTATTGGGATCCAACAGGAGCAGGGGAACTTCTCCCATGTTCCTTGCAAGGTTTATTCAAATCTAACATTAAATAATAGAGGATTCACATTGTTGAGTAGCAAACGCGGAGGGACAAGAAAGTACACGACACTAAGTTGATACAGATATCAAGGATTAGGTTTAAGTCAACCTAGACCAAATACAATATAATTCCAATCAGAAGAGACAAATCGTGGCACCTTACAAAACTGAGATATGCACATGCCCAGCGCCTCTCACGCAGTAATTGGGCATACCAAAATGAGGCAGAAGTGTTAAATTACTTGCCACCTACCAAACTTTACGTTTTTTAATAGCATGCCACTCCATTAGTTTCCAGTTGTGTAATTCACCTCGAGGGACCACGAAACAACGAACTTCCAATTACTAAATTATCACTATGCCATAAATTGGTCACTCAACTAGTAACTACAGCTGCATCACCTTCCTTTTAGTACAAAATAATTAGCAATCACTAGATACTATCGGAATCAGAGATGTGCTGGATATGTGCAATATGTGCTCAAGTAGAGTCGTTCTTGCTAATCACAAATGAAATAGACTTGTAACTAACATTAACCTAAATGCAAGGATTTGGACCACACCAGCAAATTATCCATTCGAACACCACGTGTACGGAATAAGAAAAATGACAGTTTATGTCGAGATTACATGTGTGGTAGCAGAAGAGGGATTTTTATCTGCTGTACGGCCTCTAGATTGGCCATATATAAGTTCTAATTTGCTATAGGAGCCAAACATAGCACCATTGTACACATTTTCAGACACAAGTTTTTCAAAAAAAAAAATTCAGGGATATTATTGTGTCTCAACGTTCCTAAAATTGTTAGGAGGTTAGTAAAATAAAAATCATGTACAATACTACATTCAGTTTCTGTCCTTTACCAACACAGTTGTCTACTGCAATTATTTATGAACGATGAGAAATCTTTTTTTTCCCTATAAGTAATGGATTAGAACAGATCTTCACCAATGACACAAGTTACAATGATGACGTTAAATAACATCCGTATAAATCCCAAATTTAGATACCACATATTCTAATAAACCAAGTCAACATTATAACTAGCTAAATGAACCAAATCATAGCAGAATCTTCTGCCTTGCACTATACTCATAAACAGTCAAAGTAGAGACTAAAACAACCACCGAGAGAATGAGAGTTTACCTGACTTACATAACCTTTATCCAGCATCCAGTTCACAGGAATATGGAAACCTTTGTATCTCTCCGTAGCCGACTCTCTCATTCTCGACAAATTGTACACCGCATGCTCCAATCTGCAACAATGATACCGCATACTAATTTATACTACGCACAAAAAATGAAGTCTTTCTTTTGAAATCGAGATAGTAGTTTAGGTTGAAATTATACTTCTCAAACAAAGATTGTATTTTCTTGAGAGCATGTGCACAAGGTTGCCTTGGATCGTCGCGAAATGAAGAGACTTCAGACTCCAGCTTCTTCAGATCACAGTAACCAAATGCAGCTTCTCTCAACGCATCTGCTTTCTTCTCAGGCCACTCAAAGTGTTTCAATACTGCTCTCTCATCAACCTTTACATTGCGAAGAGGTGAAAAGCACAGTTAGAATTTAGAAATTCATTGACACCCACAGACGTTAAGGTATATACCAGGTAAGAAAGCTCATCATCAAGCCATTTGACGAAAGATACGACATCTTCAATATCTGCGAAAGCAGCAGCCTCAACTTCTTTAATCAAGAATCTAATGAAATCCCCTTGAGTCTCTACATCAGTCTTAATCTGTGATAAAGGTATCGAAAATCAGATTGTGATGAACATATGGAAGTGGAGAACACAAATAAACATTTTAAAAGGTATTCCCATTTATGTTTTAAGATTAACCAAAAGGGTGCAATGAGAATTAATCTAAGGGAAGCACAATCAGAAGGGGTAATGAACTGTCATCAGAACCCACGTGGTTGGGTTCAATTTATTACTTTCGGTTCTACCAATTTTGATCTCAAATCCAAACACTGTCTTATCCTGTAAGAAGACTGGCAAAACTCCAAGAAAAAGAGACCCATTAAAAGACACCGGGGACCGGTCATTCTCTGTGGCAGTCACATAAAGGCAGTGGCAATCGCGGTAAATAACCACATAAATCATGAATAGAATAGTAAATACAAACTTACGGCAAGCAAATGTGAAGAACGGTTCTCGATTTCGCCTATCATGTCCTTCGCCGTGCTACCCGCCAATTGCAGATCTCCGGCGCTTCCGCCGCTGCCGGAATCCTTCCGGTAGAGAGAATCCCTCCGCATCAGAGAGTGATAAAACTCAGCCACCTCAGGAACTCTTCTGACCTTCGCCGGCGACGAAGTCGACCCCCGTATTGGGGGAGGCGGAGGAGGTGGTGGTGCAGCAGTGGCTTTCGTAGGCCGTGGAGGAGGCGGTGGGGGAGGAGGTGGAGCGATTACTCTAATTGACGGTGGCGGTGGCGGTGGCGGATGTAAACCGCTGGAAATCATCGGTAATGCGCTGTGAGCGGAATTGGATAAAGTACCATGAGAAGGCAAGGAGATCGATGACGGACAATTAGAAGAAGATGCAGAAACCGTCGACAGAAGTGATGCGGAAGGCCGTGGAGGCGGCTTAGGAACGCGCGGAGCACGGGATTTTAACCCCATGAACCTATCGGAAATTTCTGGAATCTCTTCAGAATTTCGCAATGAATGCCTCGGCGTTTCGTTACTCTCCGCCGCACAAGAGATATCTTCTTTCCTAGCATTACTTTCGTTCCTCAACTTTGCAGCTGCCTCCAAAAGGGCACACGCGTTGCTACTGATCTGAGGCGAGCATTTCCTCAAACACATGGCAGAAATATTTGGTTTACGAGTGTTCGTCGCCGTCGTCGCCTCCTCGTACTCGCTCTCTCTCTCGGAAACAGCTACCTTAATATCGGCTAACTCGGCCTGCATGAGTCTGATTTTCTCCTCGTATACCTGATTCTGCTTAGATAGCTCCATGTGCAGAAACTCGTTCTCGCTCCTGAGCCTCTCGTTTTCCGCTTCCAAACATCCGATCTTCCTTCTCGAGCGTTCAATTTCGGAATCCTTGTGGGAAATGACGCTCTCCAGAACGGGAACAATGGCGACGGACTCTCTGACCAGTTTCTGCTCCAAGAGCTCAGTCTTCAAACGCGACTCGCTCTCCCGCAATTCTTCTACGAGGCGAAGGAGCTCGGAGACGTCGGGGGGACGAGGTTGGACTTGCGCGGAGGCGCGAGGGAAGTAACGCGAGAAGGGAGCGGCGGATCCCTTCTGCGGCTGCTGCTGCTGCTGCTTACCTGAGGTCGACCACGGTGGCTTAGCGGAAGCAAAGTCGGGGTTTTGCTTAGCTGGCGCCGCTGATTTCTGCAACCCCATTACAGATTTAACTTTCCCAGCAACCATGGTTGCCTTAAAATCAAGAAAACTCACCTGCTCCCTCTCCCTCTGTATCTTTCTAGCAACGCTATGGTGTTGAAATGTTAGAGAAGGACGAGTGTACACGAGTCACTCTCTGTTCTCACTGTACCGGAGTGTTACAATAACGTTTGCAAAGGTAGGTTTGTTCATTTTTGAAACGATAAATACTACAGTAGAACAATTCCTCTCCTTTCTTCATACTCACAAGAATACTGCAGTGACAACAAGGAAGGGACACCACACCACTCCACACCACACCCTGAGTTGGCTGAGTTGGGACGAGTCTTTAATTTAAGGGTATCAACAGAATGGATCTTCTTTCCTAATTCTATTATATTTTCATTGAATGCTTTATTTTCAAGCATTTTAGGAATAAAACTCCAGATATCATATCATTCAATATTTCTAGTTTTCCAGTAACGATACAAATTACAAGGATGAAAAGACTACTCGTGTTTGGAGTAAATTTACAAGATAAAAAAAAAATTCACCCGTGAAATTATTTAAGACTTCAACAATTAAAGTTTCTGGATGATAGTTCATATTTTTCGTGACAAAAAAACTGTATAGGGTACTACATTTTCTTTATGAATTAATTTATTGTTTTTTTAATATACATTTTCGAATTTTTATAAAATGTTTTGAATATTAGAATATTAATTAACACATGATTTCTTTTAATGTAATAATATAGGTGCTCTTTGTTGTGAAAAGTTGATTGTGGAATCAATTTAAATTAAAGAAAGTTGGATGATTTTTTCAACGGTTGGTTTCTCCGATTATAAGAAATTAAGGATATTGTATTATGATATTAATAGGTTTCAAAGTGGTGATTTGTTTGCACAGGATTGGATTTTTTTTTTCTATTATATGGCAATTTATAGATAGTAGTAGTACTTACTATATATATATATATATATATATATATATATATATATATGAAGGAATCCTGTTAATCATTGTTGTGTTTATTATATTCTCTCGTTTCACGCTGACACACTTTTTTTATTGGACGTTCTACTAAACTTGTCATATTTTAAAATCATAAAAATTCTCTTTAAAAAAGTGTGGATGTTACCATTTTATAAATCTTACACTACTTTATACACTTTTTTTAATAATCATGCTGAAAAAAGGTGTTAAGTTTAATGGGACAGAGGGAATACTAAATTATCTCTAAATTATTTTTAGATTTGTAGCTTTTATTTGAATTTAAATTTAGTCAATATATACCTAAAATTTTATTCTGATTATAGATTTTAATTAGCAATACAAATATCAGTCATACTACAATTTCATCTTAGTTAGCGGACATTATTGCCGCTAATGACTGAATTCTTGCAATATCATATTATATATAAATAATCCACATCTGTATATAGATATAATATAAAAATTCAATTTGATTTCAATTTTAATGTTGATTTTATAATTATTTTGAACTTTAATAGAATAAGTAATAATTAAATATATGAATTATTAATGTAATCATATTTAAAATTTATGTAAAATAGAAAGAATACCTTCTTTTATTTTTATTAATTTTATTTGTAAAAAATATTATATTTTATTAATAAAAATATATGCAATGTATTTCCAATTAAATATTACAACAATAAATTTAATTTGATATATAATATATAAAAAATAAATTTAATATTAATAAATTATGACACTATAAATGAATGAAAATAAATACATACAAATGACAAACTTCTTTATTTTTTCTTTTTTCCGTATTATTAATAAATAATTAAATATTTTCTTTAATTTTATTTATAAAATTATATTTTTTATATTATTATTAAATTAATGAAAATGTGTATATATGTGTGTTGGTTAAGTTTAGATAAGATAGAAATTATGTGTGAGGGTGAAAGAAAATATATCATCTCCATCTATCTAAACTTAATAATGAAGATTGATTGAATTAAATATAGATATATTTCATTATAATGAGGATATAAAATTATAAATATATATATATATATATAGTTAGGTTCATATAAAAAAAAATATGTGAAAAATGAGAAAAGATCTAGACCATTCATCTATTTATAATTAATGGTTAAATTTAATTTAAATAATTTTCAGTATTTTAGGAACATTGAAATTTTTTAATAAAAATTAATTTGATGAGAAGATCAAATCCAAAATGGATAATTGAGATTTTATTTCAATTATCTTCTCACATAAGGATTTTTTTTAGGTCATGTATTATATGAGAAAAGATACTTATATGATAAATGAGAAAATTGATTATTTTCAGGATCGAGACTTCGAGACGGGTACCATTTCGTCCTAATTCTCACACATATTACTAAATCATATGTTATTATCTCTAACTCATATTTATTCAAATATAAATCATTATTTAGATATGTATATTACCAACTTATCGAGTGACGTGATGATGATACATTATATATTAATGACCAACTCATTATATAAATAATGAACTTCAATTTAACTCCTTAACGATGATATACGTAAATTTGCAGTGAAAATCATCAATTTAATTAAATTTTTAATTATATTAATATCAAAATATACACGTTGAAATAATATATTATTAAATATTTCCTTTTATACTCATAAAAATAATACTTAAATTGATATAAAAAAAATATTATTATCGAAACTCAGTCCCACTAATGATTTAATTTCAAATTTAGCACCACTTTTTATGCTTTTCGAATTCAATTTTCATTTAGCAATAAATATATGGTTAAATAGTTTTGTTATTTATTCAAGGGCTATACATGAAATATACCCACTTTTGTAACTAAAAAATGAATTGTGCCCATTTTGTAAGTTTTATGTTAAAGATACCCAAAAATACGAAAATACCCCTAATAAAAATGTACTATGCACATGTGACAACAGACTACATTGAATCTAGCAAAAAAGTAACCAAATAAAGACAAAAGTCTTACCTGGCGTGGGAAGGAGCACTGAAAAGGAGATTGATGGGGGACTAGGTGTCAGGACTAAATTCAAAACTAAAATAAAATGTGTGTTGACTAGGGTGTTGGTATGAAATATATATATGACGGACGGATTATAGAGTGTGTGTTAGTTCTATTTTTATTTTCGAAAGAGAGCAGGTTCATGTGGGAGAAGAAAAAGAAAGAGGGAAGTGTTGTATTTTTATTTTGGAAAGAGAGAGAGCAGCATCAACAAGGTATTGCTAATTCTAATATTATGTTTTATTTAAATTTTATTTTTAAAGTAAATTGCTATATTAATTTTATGTTTGAACTAAATATATTGTAGCAAATTTTTGAACGACGGCGTGCGGATCGACGGGTAACGGAGCAACATAGAACTATCAATATGGACCAAAATGTTAGTTTTTTTTTAAAGCTTTAAATTTCTTTAAGAAAGCATGTTGTATTTTTATATTTATTAGAGATTTATAAAGCATGTTGTATTTTTAAGTTTATTAGATTTATAAACCATGCATGTTCTATTTTTATATTTATTAGATTTATAAAGCATGTTGTATTTTTATGTTTATTAGATTTATAAACCATGCATGTTGTATTTTTATGTTTAATAGATTTATAAAGCATGTTGTATTTTTATGTTTATTAGATTTATAAAACATGATGTATTTTGATGTTTATTATATTTATAAAGCATGTTCTATTTTTTTTTGTTATTTATTAGAAATTTTAAGCATGTTGTATTATAATTTAATGTATTATTTAAATAGAAAAATAAAATTATGATTAAATTCAAAAATCTGGTCGCAAAAACGAAAACCCGGTCAAAAAATTTAAAAACCCGGATGGCCGGGTTTAAAATATTACGGTCGGGTTTTTTAAAACCCGGCCAGGTTTTTCATATAGATTTAAATTTATAGAAAATAATAAAATAACTTATTATCAAACACAGTTGAATACATATTTAAAATAAGCCTGGTCAAATATAATATGCAGGGTTTGGTCTAAGATTTTAAATACCTTCTATTTAAATCTAGGTTACGTATAATTTAGAATATTAAATACATATTTTACGAAGAAATTGATTGAAATGGTAAATAGAAGGTGTATTGAATAATCAAAATTAACTCTTATTTGAATTATACGGTCGTTGGAATACTTAGTATATTGATAAAATGAATTTTTAAATTAATATATTTAAGGAAATATGTATCTTTATGATATTATGACAATTTTTAAAATAGGGTTTAAATATAGTGTATTTAAAAATTCAATACACTACAATTAAATTCGTGAGTCTCTAGCATTAACAAATTACCAGTTTTTAAAAATATATTAAATTGTAGTATGTATTTAATTTCATTTCATTTAATTTAATTTAATTAATAGATGACGTACATGAATTTAATATATTATTGAAAATTGTAATTTGATTATCTATG
>JAPKLX010000056.1:519366-563119 GCA_026898415.1 Leonotis leonurus
ATCCCGTCGTCAAAGTTCATATAAATATATAAATCCGGACGTTTGAAGGTAAACAAGCCATGTTTGAATAAATAACGACAGGATTTTTAGAAAAATGCAGGTTTTCACGACAAGGTTTTAGCTCGTTAACCTCATAACACATTATTCTTGAAAACTACGAGTTTAGATTTTGCAATACCTCTTTCGGTTGGCCAAACAAGCACTTCGTGTGGATTCTCCTTCTCTCCTTCTCCTTCTCTCTCTATATCTCTCGTTCTTTCTTTCAAGTCACATATGCAATGACTCAAACTTCATATATATGAACATTAATGTTTATATAATTAATACTAAAATAATACTAGATTTTTCTTATTCCTCACATATTCTTTCTCATAATATACACAAATCTATATAAAGAATCGTATTTATAATTCTGCAGAGCTACTAGGTACTAGGTAGTAGGTATGAGTGATATTCGGTAGAATAATATTGTATTATTATCCAAAATCGAAATGTATTTTTTGCATACAATATATAAGTAAAACAATATACGTTATATATAATTTAAGAATTACTTAATTATTCACTTTCTAGTATTTGGAATATATACTTTATTTTGAGGTTGTAACACACATGATTAATTTTGATTATTTGAAAGAAAAAGATTATTTTTTTTCTTTGTATTATTTTTTAACAAAATCGGATTGGTTTATTCCTATATGAATGTAATTTAGTTGTATTATTTTTAGTTGTATTATTTTCTTTGTATTTAGTTGTATTATTTTTTAACGAAAAAGATTAAATGTTATATGAATGTAATTTAGTTGTATTATTTTTAGTTGTATTATTTTCTTTGTATTTAGTTGTATTATTTTTTAACGAAAAAGATTAAATGTAATTTAGTTGTATTTCAACTATATTAATTTCAATTCCTATATGAATTCAAAATAAAATAGTAAAATATATAATTAATACTAAAATAAATAAAAAACATAATAATTACCAATCATTGGCATTATTTCACAAAAAACAAGATAAGTCCATCTTTGACTAAGAGCAATTTTGGTAGTTTACCTTAAAGTTGGGCATTTTTCATATGTTTGTTACAAAAATGGGCATTTTTCATTTTTCCCTTAGCAAAGTGGGTAGTTTTCACAATTATCCCTTTATTCAACCATGAATTATAGTCTCATGATAAATAATAAACAAAAATTGGCAACAATTTTCTATAATATATCAAAAACTTATGAGGCATAACATAACATTTATGAAAGAAAACTTAAGAAGTAGATATTCCACACATGAAGTCATACTAAAATCAGTAAAATACTATTGTATACCAAACTCTTCATTCTTCAACATATATAAAAATATTTACTACGTAGTACAAATACAAATTCTTGATAAAGGATTTACTAAAGCTGTGCATCATACTTTTACTCACCATTTACTGAAAATATAATTAATTTTGATTTATGACTACTTATTAATTTTAGGTGAGGGATGGGGTTTTTGTAATATTCATGCATGGCTGATATATCATTTTCAGAATAAGGGGTCTGAGCAAAACGAATATGACTATTAACCAACTTTGCTCCTTCATTTTCACTTTTTTTTTTTTTTGTCACTTCATACAATTGAGGTAAACAAACAAAACAGCATAATCTAAAATTGGCCTTTCTTTATAATTGCTTCCACCAGTAAAAATACTGTGTATTTTATTAATAAAAATAAATAGTATATAGAGAAAGAAAAAGTTAAGGGTGAGTGTGTATATAATATAATTGGTGAAGGTGATGTGTGAACCCCTACTCGATTTTCTTGCTTGATTTCCCTTTTCATAGGACACGTTCTCTTTCTTCTATTATTCCTCTACATAACATCAATCATTTTTAGGATGTATCTTTATCTAGACTGCCTCATATATAAGATATATGGAATATATCATCTTATTTTTCTTTACTTGTTTTTTAGGAAAATGAAATTAAAACAACCTTTTCAGTTCAATAATATATAGTTTCATACCTGTTCGTGTTATCATCAATTAAGTGCTACCTATCTAGATACGAAATTAATAGATGAGAAAAATATATATACTATTCCAATTATATTTGTAGTAAAACACTTTACAATTATTAAAATGCTATCATTAATTATGCGTCAAGCCTATCCATCTTTAAAAAAATACCAAATTTAAACTTAACATGTATTATACTCTTCTTATTAATATATTAATATTCAATACATCCACGTAATTAAATAATTTATGTTTTTTCATTTCGGAAAATAGTTTATGTTTTTTCATTTTGAAATGTTCACGAAAATGATTTATATTTATAGCAAGTGGACTCATGTCAAACTCTGCTAATAGTATTACCCAATTTAAAATAATATATCAAGTGAGAATAAAATTTCATTCAATACATATATATCTGCATTAAAGTTCAAAAAATTATTAAAATTCATATCCGATCAAAATGTAAGTCATTTTCATAGTATGTATCATATTTCTTTATCTTACATATGACTCAGCAAGTATTATCCTCAATTTGAATGTTGCTAATATTTCAATTAGTATAAATCGTAAAAGTTTATGGTATGATTTATCAACCAATATTATAAGTTTTATATGGACGTAAACCAATTAAAACCCCATGTCACATACTCACTAGTATTTAAATTTCTTATATTCAACTATTGAAAAAACCATCAACAATACAACAGTTAGTATGCTAATTTTTTTTAATCAAATTATATCTATTAATTTTTTTTAAATTATATTAAATTTAAATTATAAAACGTATCATGAAAAACATTATGTCCATTTTTTAAATTAAGAAATTGTATTGCACTAAACTACTGAGTATCATTAATGATAATATTACTCATTGATAGCTACATAGAACTAATTAATAGTACTAGTTATTACTCAATAAATGGTACTTAATGATAGTTTTGTAATCGAAGCTTGTATGGAGTATTATTAGTGTAATGTTTTTGTAAAATTTATTAAATTTAAATTATATAACAATTTAAATCTATTATCTTAAATATTGAAATCTATTATCTTAAATATTAACCACATCGTCACTAAATTAAGACATGTCCTAATTCATTAACTTTACGGGCTTTAAGAAAAGTAAGTTTTTGGTAATGTTTCACTTTCTCAACCCAAAAGAGGTATACTTCTGAGTGCAAACACTTAGCCTCGTTTCAAACCACATTTGTCAATATATTTCGAGGAAACAACCAATTTGCTTCGAGAAGCTAACCCAATGTACCTACGTGTCTTTTCATGAATCTTGCATTATTATAATTTAACTCATTTTTTTCTTCCAATTTATATGCATTTCTAATCCTTTTATTCAAAGCCATTATATATACTCCCTCTGTCCCACTAAATTAGACCCATTTATATTAAAATAATACACTCATCTACTTTTCAAATGGGTCTAATTTAATGGGACGGAGGGAGTATTTATATAGGAAGACTTTATTGGTCACCTAAAAAATGCTAGGTACACTCTTGGGGTTTCCCCATAAGCTCGACGTAATTTTTGAGACACAATTTAGTTTAATTAAAGTTCGATCTAAATTTTTTATCTAACGTTTATGTGTATATATGCATAAAAACAGATATCTTGTTTAATTTAATTAATTATAATTTAGATCTTAATAAATAAGTGAATATATATAATAGCAACCATGTTCATTATTCAATCATATACTCCCTCCCATTTTTTTTAATTTTCCTATTTCATTTTTTTTCTTGTTTCTAAATAAGTGTCCTATTTCAAAATTATAGAGTATATTTATATATTTCAATTTTGTCCTTATTTAATATTTATTGAAATTTAATATTATTTGTATAAATGTATTTATTATGCTATTCAATAAATGATATAAAAATAAAATTTTCATTTTATTGATATGTGGGATTTAGTAAAATTGGACACTTATTAAAAATGAAGGGAGTATGAATGCATAAAATAATGGCTATTCGACGTCCTATTTTCTTTAATTACAATATTTAGAAACTAAAATTAATTTCTTCACCTAATTAATTGGTAAGAATGAGTGTTAATATTACATAACAAAATAGGCAAACCCTAGCTAGCTAGGAATCTCAAGTAACCCTTTTAATGGAGTGCAATTAACTAGCTTTTATGTAAAATGCTGATGTTGAAGGGTGGTTGAGGGAGATCAGGGGTGGAATTAAAAGCTTTAATATTGTTAAAGTGTACGTAAATTAAAATGAAGATGATAGTAAATAAAATGTGCAAATATATAGATTAGGAATCTTGAATTATAGATGAATAACTTTTTTCCAACACATTATTTGGTTTGGTACAACCACTTATGTAGTATATATATAGGAGTAACTTAATTAATTAGGAAATTGGGTTCATGACTAATTTCTCCTCCCAGATTAATGTCATATTCTCGTCAGATATATATATTTCATAATATTTCTTTGGCGTGTATTTAGATTTAATGAAAATTAATTATACGAAAAAATCTGATGCATATATATTTGGTTGAAATTGATGATGTGAGCGTATGTTAGATTTAGCAAAACATGCATGTCGTGATAAATCATCTAAGAAATTAATAATGCATAATTACAGATTTTGGCACATGATTGAAGACTAGGTCTTTTTGCATATATCGCACGACATGCTATGCTCATAACAAAAGAAATAAATGATAGTAGTAGTCAAGACTAATAAAGGGAGCTGTCATTTCTCATCATTTAATTTATTAATTACAGCATTAAAATATGAAGAAGGCCGTCGACTTATCTGTTTCAATATTATTAAGATTTTTTTTTTGACTTGATATTATTAAGAAATTTTAATATTGAGTAATGACTCTTTTTTAATTGTCGTAATAATAATTTGAATGAGGTGGAAATGGTAGTGATACCAACCTTTTATATGGAAATGAAGAGAGTATTTAAATATAAAAATATATCATCAAGTTTTGCAACCACATACAAAGTTGAATAATAGTAAATAAAAAAAAATAATATGAGAGGACAGAATCAAACAAACATAAGAAATAAGGCATATAATTTAAGTAATTGAATAAAGAAAGAAGGATTGAATGATGAGTGTACAATTGAAAGTTGATGTACTGAAAAGAATATATGAGAATGTGGTCCTTCCCAAATTTATGGGATAAGTAATTAAGATTATTAATACCAACACATTTAGAGTTTGGACACCCACCAATTAATACAAAACATTTTCCAATCTCTCCTATCTATGTCCTGATAAGTCCTAACCAACATTTTATTCTTCTGCAACAACCATTATTTTTGCCTTTATTTACTACGCCCCTTCTCTATATTTATTCATACCGATATCTATTAAAAGCTTTTGTCTCCTTTCTTTCTTTACATGTATATATATATATGTTTGGCCTTTTTGTTTCTGTGATATATATTTTCGAAAAGAAAAGCAACAAGTAGAAACTTAAACCAATTTAGATCAAAACCGTTGAAAATCGAAAATGGATTGGAAAATTTCTAGACAAATATTCTTTTAACCCGAATGAATCAAATATCCGAAACTGATAATTAGTTTTGTCTTGAAAACAAAATGAGTAAAACCAACTGAGATTATTGCAAAACAAAAAGGGAATATTTCAAGTACACTTGAGAGTGATGGGGCAATAAATTCGACATACTGAATTGGATATATTTGAGCTGTAAATGTAATAGTTTAAAAACAATCTGGTAATATATCTTCTACCAAACCCACTTTTAAATCAATTGGTTAACTTAAATTATGGGGCAAATTAGTTTAGCCTACTTAATAAAAACATTTTGGGCCGGATGTTATAATTCTTTGGGTCCATCTATGATGTCAAAACTTAGCCACGGCCCATTTACTTATAATCACTACTTTGAGAAAAATTAGGGGATAGTGACCGTATTAAAAGTATGGAAATGGTCAATATACATTGTTTCATTTTGAATTATTTTCAATATTTTGTGTATTTATTTCATTCCATTTGTATATATATTTAATTTTGATATTAATAACATGCACAATAAGAATTAATAAATATATAAATAATAATTAAGCATCTGAATATTTATCTTATAGAAGCAATATCTTGATCAATTTTCTACATTTAGGTGTAATATACTTGGAAAAAATGATAAATAAATAATAAATAATTGTTTATAATATAAGATCATATTTGCGCCAATTTTTTATTTGTAGCCTTTTTTGTTTATCAACACCATCTAAAATGTACTATTTTTAGTTTTAATACATAATTAAATATTTTAATGCATGAATGAAAGCTAAGATCGATATCTTTTATACCAGAAAATAATAAATTTCCACCAAATAAAAAATAAATCTGTTATAAATATTTGATAAATAATAACATATCTTAATATATTAATTTATGAAATAATTAATCTATACTATTAATTTAACAAAATAAAAGTATTTAATTTAATTGTAATTAACGTATTTTAAAATAATATTATTTGATGTCTTCACACACACATATATAGATAAGTTTTTTTAACGGCAATTTTATAATTTACCTACAAATTAATGGGCTATTTTAATAATCCATCCATTTATATTAAACAAAATTGAACTATAATGTATAATTTAATAGGTGTTAAATGACTATGATTTTAAATAAATATTTGATGCGGAAAATGTGAAATAATATTTTTTTTTTTCTTTTTATAAAATAAACTTGATATAAAAACTTCTAATAAGAATAATAGTGATTAAATATTATAGTAAAAGACTCAAAGAAAGTGAAAACCTTACTAATTCGATTCAAGGAAAACAATCTTCACAACAAACTCCTATCATTTCTCAAACACAATGCGAACTAATAATTTAAAGTCATTTGAATAAGTCTTTCAAAATAAATGCATGAATATAAATTATATGAGAACTTGATCCGTCATTCGAACCCCTACGCGCCTCCGAGTACATTACCTGAAATGTTAATATGTGGAATGAGCATACACGAATATACTCAATGTGGGAATCATGCAAGCTTGTTCAATTTAATAAAATACAATGCACACATAAATAATAAACAAACTTGATTATGCATCAGTGAGCGGAGCAAAGTCATGTGGACAACTTGAATTGACGGTCCTGCTCATCATCTTATGTCAAATGAATAATAATTTGTATACAAATGAATGCGAGCAAAGTCAATGGACAAAGTTCTGCTCAACATTAATGTCAAATGATCCGTATATGTAGATAAATGAATACGAGCAAAGTCAATGGACAACTGAATAACGGTCCTGCTCAACATCAATATATATACAAATGAATGCGAGTAAAGTCAATGGACAAAGTCCTGCTCAACATCACTATCAAATGACCCAAAATATGCATATACATAAATGTGAGCAAACACAACAAAAAAAAATGGCTACATGCGACGGAATATTCCTTCGTTACGCCTGAAAATCCGTTGTCCGGGAGGCTTAACGACGGACTGCAGACGAAATATTTCGTCTGAATATAAAGTCCATCGTTAGCTAACGACGGAAGTATATTCCGTCATTAGGTCTCCCCCGGTGACCGTCGACGGCGCCGGAGGGTTGACGACGGATTTACAGTCCATCGTTAGCTAACGACAGACTGTAAATCCGTCGTCAAACTTTGACCGTTGACCTAAAGATGGATTTTCAGTCCGTCGTTAGGTTTATTTTTTTTTATTTTATATTATTTTTGTAATACTGGTAACCTATAACCTGTCACAACAAACAATACAAATAAAATAGAACATTCAACAATAATTTAAAATTTACGAAATCGATTGAAATTCGAAATTTAATATAACCAAATATGTTGAAATACAAAACAATAGTATATATGTAGCAACCGTACAAATACAGTCTAGGAATCAGAATCGGGAGGGAGAAACGGGGGAAATGAGGGACTACATGCTCCTCCCTGCTGCTGAGACTGCATCCACTGCACCATCTGAGCGTACTGAGACTGCACGAGCGCCATCTGCTCAGCCAATCTCCGCTGCTTGGCAATGTACTCCTTTCACTCACGATCCTGCTCCTCGACTCGGCGCCGCAGGTCCTCAACCTCGCTCCTGGTGGCTCGTGAGGCGGACGACGACCCACTGAACCTGGAGGCTCTCAACGCCTTCCACATATGCCTCTCGTACCGAACAACCTCTTCTTCTTGTCTGGGGTGCCAAGACCTCCAAGTATAACTCGTTGGTGTCCACTGCATCGTGGTCCCCCTCAGGCAGCTGGGCACGTTCTGCGTCAGTACGGGCAAACACCTTCGTATGCATGTTAAACATTTGTTAACAACATATTATAAAGGTTGCAATTATAAACTATTAATATTACTTTGAAATTAAGACTTACCGTTATCGCCTTCGATTTTGCATCGGTGTACGTCCCGTCTGCGTACCGATGCTCATCGAGGAAGGAGTCAAACATGCAGCCTATCGACTGTACTCCCCTCTCAACAGCCTGTGCATGACATACCAATCGGGTTGTGTTATTGAAACATGTGTATATGAATTAAAACTATAAAACACGTTTGAAATTATAATTTGAAATTACCTTTTCCTCAATTCGTTGCATGATGGACTTCGACCCTCCCCTATGCTTGATAGGACCAGTCCCCGGTCCCTGGGGCTCAGACATCCGGTTGCGCCTCGCTGCCTGGGATTTAGCAATAACATCATCCCTAGACCAGTAAGCAAGCCAACCCGCCCAGACCTCATCAGTCCACCATCCCGGCTTCCCACCTCTAGGTGGGGGATCGTTCCTCCTCCTCTTGATCCCGCAGATATAATCCTTTTATCTCTCCCGGCACTTATCATACCATAACTCTCGAATCTTGGCATCGAGAGACGGTTCCCAAGTAAATTTTTTCTAGCATCCAAAATGTATGTTAGAAATTTTAAATAACTTCAATATACGATTTCTCATTATTCTCTTCTCAGTGTATACACACAATTGGGAAATAATTTAATGTATATAGAGTACACAGTTGATATAGTTTATACACGGTCAGTTGCACAATTATAATTTTAGGTACACAGTTACACGATAATGTTGAATAAATGCATGATTGCATATGCATATGGTGGATACATTTGATTTATTTATAAATAACCAAAACTGAATTCACGTATGTGTACATGTAAAGGGACATGAATGTATTCTTAGGTATACAGTCGTAGGCACAACTTATGACACAGTTGCACAAATGATACATAGTCTAATGCAATTTTTATAATTTTTTATTGTACTATTTACACGATTGATTGTTTGCTTACATGTATATACTTTCGAATAATGTAGTCCAAATTTTCATGATTGAAACTTAAATAACTGCAAATAAATATATTTGAAAAAAAAAGAGAACTACGTTACCCATTAAATGGTAAATTTAGTAGAGTGTTTACCTTATTTGAGATATCACGAGGATTGAGTTCTAGGAATAGAAGAACTCCCTTCTGAAACCATGTGTGCAAATAAAGTACTCCCTCCGTCCTAACGTCCTAATATTCCTAGCCCTTTTGTCTATTTCAGGACGTCCCATTATTGTTGTCCCCTTTCTTAAAATAGTAAAAGTTAGTAAGAGTTTCTTGCTTTAATTTTGTATTTGTGAGTATTTATTGGTCTGCATGCCAAAAATATTGGAATTGAGAGAGTAGTAAATAAATAAAATAAAAACTTATGAATGAAGAAAACTTCAAAAAAACCAAAAGAAAGTTCGTGTACCTTTTGACGTAAAAAACTGGCTTCCCCTCAAAAGAAAGAGAAATGACAAGTCTTTTTATACTAGGTTTGTTTTGTTAACTAAAACCCCTAAAATAACTCTAAATATGTGATGAATAAAATCTATATAATATGTATATATATAATTGAAATAGTATCTTTAAAATGTAAAATATATATATATATATAAAATTTACACTACAGGATTAGGCCATTATAATAGTAGTCTATTTTTAATATAGATGAATAGATATATCATAAAATAAGTTTACACACATATATATATATATATTATTTATATAAGTTAATCTTAATTAAAATTTTAAATACTGAATATTTACACTTAAATTAAATTATTAATTTAGTATAGTAATTTTATAAGCATGAATTAGATCATATTAAAACTCCAACAATTAAATTTTATGCACTTATAATTAGACAAAATAAATCTTAAAGTAAATCTAGAAGCAAATTGAAAATAGGGTTGTTTCATATGAAATTTAAATAACATGAATATGTCGGAAAAAATAGAAAATTAACTGCTTTCCTTTTCTCATTCTAAATATATACTTATCCTCAAAAGTATATTCCCTCCGTCCCAGCTGAGATGTCCCAATTTCTATTTTGGGACGTCCCAGCTGACATGTCCCATTTCCACTTTTGGGTGGAAAATAAGGAAAAAGTAAGATAGTTGAAGAGTAAGGAAAGTTGGTAGATAGGAATTAAAGTGTTAAATTAAAATTGTCTTGATTTGCGGTGCAAAAAGTTATGAGACATTTAAGGTGAGACAGAGAGAGTACTATTTATTGTGTTTTTAAATTTATAATAAAAATTTCTATTTGAATTAAAGATGATGAGAAAATAAGCAAAATTAAGAAAAAACACAAATCCTAATTTTAGTTGCTTTCCCCGACTAACGGTGATTTAATTGGGGAAAGAATATATTTTTAGAATTAATTACTTTTATTTGAAGCTATTTATTTAATATTTTCAGTACATCATTTTTTATACTGCATTATATATTTATTTACTAAAAGTCAACATATCATGCCACCTGATCCTCCCGGCAAGCCAACCCAATACTCTCTCCATTTTTTTTTTAAAGATGCACATTTTGTTATTTTTTATATTTCACATAAATATGTAGTATCTTTTAATTTTAAATATTAATAATAATTTTTTATGAGTCACAATCTCCATTATCATTCAAATCAAATATTTCACCTATTTTTTAATAAGTGTCATATTTTACTAAACAATTTATTTTCTATTAGGTGTCATATTCCAAAAGTTTAGAATAAAATTACCACGTTCTTCCCATTCAACCCTTTATATATTAAATTTACAAATATAACATTTTAAAAGACAAATCAATCAATAAGAATATAAATGTAAATTACATACCATTCTTGGTACGTGTAAAAAAATGAAATATGTCACTTATTAAAGAATGGAAGGAGTATATTTCAACACTTATTAACACATTTTTGTATTATTGTCTTTCAATCTCCACCACAATTCAAATCAACTATATTTTAATATTTATCAACACATTTTTGTGGGTTTTAATATCATTACCATTCAAGTTAATTACATTTTATTAATACTCGCGTTGGGTCAAATGGTGCATGTTTTTATAGAACGAAGGAGTATTACTTAAAAATAGTAGTGGGAACGCTATAATAAAAATAATTGAAACATTTAAGTAAGTTCTTGATAATATGCCCACAATAGTAGGCTAGTTATATCATATAAAAGTTGAAACATTGTGACATTATTATATAGTATTGCACTTTTGCCTTTTGAGATTTTAAAGAAATTTATGGTCAACTCAAGGCTTAATTAAGAAATCATATTAAATTGATGAGTTGCCTATAATATTAATGCGTGATTTTAATAGCAGTCAGCAAAATTATAGTCAAAATTTGTTTCCATCAAAAACGTTGGGGAGTTTTTGCATAATTAAAAATTTTGTTTGTTATGAACCGTAGATTAGACTAAATCAAAGGTATAGATGAGTTTTTAGTTCCTACTTAAGTAAGTGTTCTTATTTGATCCAATTCCTATATGATTTTCCATGCCTCACTTAAGAGGGAACCTCAAAGTGGCTCTATTTCATTATATTCCATCCAGATCCCAATTCCATTCATTTAATACCCCCGTGTCCCTTTAATTGACATCGACTCCTGTCATCTAATAAAATGATTCAAGAAAGAGTTGTGCATCTGATGTGCTCATGGAAGGGCAGTTCAGCAAGTGAGGTGTCTTCAGATTCGCATACTCATCCACATAGCACCCCTCGCTCAGGGCCATCGCATGGAAAACTATAACCGAAATCCTTTTTATCTGGCATTAACTTCCCCCGTGCATCTAAAGCACCTTTTACTAAGATCAATGTAGTTGTATGTAAACCCAAAGCGCCCAACTCATAATTGGCAAATTCGTAAGTTCAATTCCTACTGGATGCACGACTTCCTTTCCAAACTAAGTTATCAATTGAAAACCTACAACATGTACTTCTTCTACCAGTCCGTTGACCAAATTACATTTTTAGTTCCACTAGAATACCATTTGGCTTACCATATACATACATCATCCAAAATAAACATATTATTTTACTTTTTTATGTTAATTTTCATCAATTTATTGTTCAAATAAGGGAATAAATATTAAATAATAATTATTAACTTACCTTTTTATCAATTATAGTAGTTATTTTGATAATTTTTTCCCTAATATGAACTCAACCAACTAGTCTCATGTATAATGTTAGTCTGGTGTTAATGAAAAATTTTATGAAATTTTGGGACAAACAATACCAAACACTGAGTCATCCGTCTCATTTGTCCCGTTCTAGCATGAACCGTGCGGTAAATGTACTACCAATACGAACATAGTCCGTTTATCCCGTTATTATAATTTTGCGAATTTTCAGATCTGATTTTCAACTTTCAACATTGTCACTGCTATCCCAACTTTCTATCTCTCTAATTTTCTCCTGTCAATTATATTTATATATACGATGGGCACACGACAATCTTATTTTTGAAATCACATCATGGGCTTGGTTTCCACTTTCCAGTACTACACTAATTACGAAATCATCTAAATTTGGATATTTCTTTTAGAGTAAAAATTAAAATTACCCAAAACCTAAAACCTGTATGTTAAATATGACCAAAACCTAAACTATAATGTATAAAATACCCACTTTATCAAAAGTGGTCAAAATTTGTCTCTCTTTTTCCTAAATTTCAACGCCTATCTTAACGGTACACACAATTTGACCATTGGGGCCCACTTTGAATTTGTTGTTGGAGAATTAAACCCTACCATCAATTTCTCTCACCTCTCTTCTTCTTCTTCCTCTTTTCTTTCGTCGGCCACCGGTGATTCTCCTCAAGAAGCAGCTCTCTCCACCGCCCTCTCCACCGCCAATTGTTCCAGGCAGCCCCATTCCTCTACTCTCCACACTACATTCACCACCGGTGGAAGAACATCACCGTGAAGAACAACCACCGGCGGGACTCCCTCTTTTGCACAACACCTCCCGAAGCTCCGATGGCCAACTCCGACGATGAAATTCCCCAACATATTCAGGTAATCCTCACCACAACTCATTCCAACTTGTTGAAAAATAATGCATGTACAACCGTATGAAAGCTACGTGATAATCTCTATATTTTTTGCCCAATATAAGAATTGTTTGAACTGATATATGTGCTAAGTTGATTGTTTTCATCCGTTGTTTACATAATATAGTTTGAAATCATATTTACGTCGCGTTTATGCCACAACCGGTGGCACAACTCCATCCACCGGCGGTGACAGCACGCCACCGGTGGATGCTTTCTAGCACACTTGTGCCACCGGTTGTAGGACTTTTAGATAGAACAATATATGCTGAGTGTTTTTATGTGCCAACCGGTGGCAAATTATGACCGAAGAGCATCCACCGGTGGTTAGAGTCAACCACCGGTGGATGCTCTCCGTTCATAATTTGCCACCGGTTGTTTGATCAATCTGGTTAATAATATTTTAATTTTCAATAATGTGTCTCGTGTCTAATTAAATGTTTAAATTTTGTAGGAATCGGAGCGTCCGTGGTACCGTCGGCCCGAATCAGTGAATCGGGTATCGCAGGTGAACACATACTACAGGGTTGGCCTGTTAGAGATTGTCAGGGACACACTTATCGAGGTCGGGGGCCATGAGCTGCTCGAGAGGCTTCGGAACGGGCCGTTTGGCCATTTTATCGGCTGGACACCGGGCACGCTGTCTTCCCAGGCGATACACAGCCTCGCTTGCCGCGCTATCTGGTCGGTGCGGGGAATTTGGTTCCACATCAACGGATCTGATGTGCAGTACACGGTGCGAGACTTCGCCTTGATCACGGGTTTGAGATTCGGGGTGTCGAATTTTGATAGTACCGTCCCTTGTGACCCGAGCCGCGTACGATTATTTCGGATCGCGTGTGGCGGCGATCTCCGTATGACCGCTGCGGACTTGGTCAACCGCTTCAAGAGCGGAAGATGCATCCCCGGAGCCGATGACGATATCTACCTCGGCGTCGCCCACGTCCTCGTGGCATATATATTCGTCTTCGGACATGACGGCCAGAGGATAGCGTTCCCGTGGCTTTGGGCACTAGTCGATGACATGGAGAGATTCTACCAGTATCCTTGGGGTGCGTACTCGTACAAGATCCTTCGGAACTATGTGAGGAAGATGTCGGACAACAAGAAGTACGACTTTTACGGCCCGACATGGGTAATTGATGATATGGGGGTTCGAGGTGATTCCCGGGTTGGGAGAGGTCACCGGTAGGCCATGTGGAGGCGACGGGTTGTATCCGAGATGCTTGCGATGGAATTTCTGAAAGAGCCCGGATACGCATGAGTTGCACGAGTTCTACGAGGGTTTGGAGGTAATTTAATAATTAGATGCTTATTAATTTATATTTGATATTGTTATTTGTTAATTCATGTTCTTACAATGCTCGTGTTTGATGCAGGTATATGATATGACTAACCTAGATCTTGAGGAGGACGAGAGAGATCTACCATGGGTACTGTCTGTCCAGTGCCCAAATCCGATCTCGGTGCAGTATGCTCCACTGACGAGTCTTATAGGAATCCGGTCGAGGTACGTCTTGCTAGACAGACGACACAACCTGTTGTGATCGAGGAGGTTCACGGTACTCGATCTATACGGAGATCAGGACCTTCAGTGGCTGAGGAGATGCCCCAGCCGAGCGAGCCGGCAGAGAGACCACCCCGACGTCGTCTGGATAGGGGGAAGCGTGCCCGACTGCCTCCCATTGATTCATCTTCCAGTAGCAGTGGAGGTCCTCGTGCACCGAGACATTCCACCGATGATGTGGGATGTTTTATATATTTTTGGTCTCGTTTCTAATACGCTTTTGGTCTTCAAATGCTTAGTTTTATTGTTCGAGTTTATGCTTTGGTCTTCCTTATGCTACATTGTAGGTGAGAATCAACAAAAATGACTTTCGAGACTTCAACAAAGGAAACGAGACCAAAAGACGAAGAAAAGGGCAAAATGTGCACTTTGGCCGAAGATGGACCTAGCGCTCGCTAGGGTGAAACACTGAAGCGGGCAGAACAGGAACCCAGCGATCGCTAGCCCCTAGCGGTCGCTGGCCCTGCGCACTCTCCAAGGAAGAACTTGGGGCTAGCGAGCGCTAGCCCCCCAGCGCCCGCTAGCCCCTGCAATGAAGAGAAGACATAACAGTGAGGTAGCGAGCGTTACCCCCCAGAGCTCGCTACCCCACTGCAACATTACCTCACCCAGCGAGCCAAGGTAGCGCTCGCTGGCCCCTAGCGAGCGCTACCCTGGCGCGAGTCTTTCCCTATTTAAAACGCCCAGCTTGATTTTTCTTCAGACTTCTTCCTTCACGTTTTTGTACTTTTAGTCTAGGGTTTAGACCACGAGGGAAAACACTCTTAGTTTAGTTTTTATTTCATAGTTCGTTCCTCAAATTCATTGTGAATTCGTTCGTGATTCAAACTCGAAGTATTTTAATGCATTGTTTACCTTTTCAATCCGTGAGTTCTTTTACCACTTTATTTATTGCTTTATGAATTATTTCCTTTCCATTCTTTTCTTGATTAATTTTAAACCCATTAATACAAATCTTTCAATTATGTTAATTAATCAATTCAAGGCATGATTCAATTCAGTTTCCTTAATTCTTCATTCTTAGATTTAGGATTTAATTGCTTTATTAATTTTTGCTTAGTTAATCCGTATTTTAAATACTTTATTCTCATTCGCCTAGATAGATAAATTAGATTAGTTAAAACATCACAACCCTTCTTTTATTTGCTTTCTGTTCTGCAACATATATAGAGCCCTGCTTAACCTTCCTTGAGAATACGACTTAGGATCAACTTACCTCTTTACAATGAATTCGTACTCTTGCGAACTAGTTTATTTAATAAATTGTAAGTATATTGGCTGGAAAAATTCCTTGTGCCCGATACTGAATCCCTTTATCGGACAGTGGGTCTGGTCTAAACAACGCCACGTACTACAGTTTAAAAATAAGTTGTAAGTATATTGGCTGGAAAAATTTCTCGTGCCCGATACTGAATCCCTTTATCGGACAGTGGGTCTAGTCTAAACAACGCCACGTACTACAGTTTAAAAATAAGTTGGAACATGGGACGCATTAGACGGTCCGATCTCACCGCATTAGAGAGGCGGTTGCACACGCACATTGATTCCATGTTCGACCAGATCGAGAGGAGTATCGATTCCGGGTTCGACCAGATGAAGAAGTGGATGACGGGTCTGGTCGAGAAGATGATGTGTGGCACGTCACGACGGAGTTCACCGGTCGTAGATACTCGGAGACGTAGCCCACGATTACTGACTCGGGTCGTCCCTCTTATGCTGCAACTGGTGATGACTCGGCTCGACCATCTTCCACATTCCCCGAGCAGTTTACCACGATAGTCGAGGCGACAGGGTCGTACCCGGAGCAGTTTCCATACTGCAGCGGTGGCTTCTCCGGACAGATGCCCGAGCCGATATACATAGATGCTGTCATACCCCCTAGCTCGGGTTCGGTCTACACTTCAGCTGCCGTGGACTTGGCTCGAGCATTCGGATTAGATATTTCCCAGTCCAGAGTATCATGTGCGCCGTCGATGCCGTATGCTAACTCGTCGATGCCGTATGCTAGCTCATCGATGTCGTATGCTAGCTCGTCGATGCCGAGCGAGACATTCGATGCTCCATATGTGACGATGCGGTGTTCCACATCTTCTTTTCAACCCGAACATGTAACTTTATTGTGTTTTCACTTTAATTTATTATTATTTTATCATGTTCAATTTTAGATTTCTAATTTTACGTTATTAATTTAAAGTTACCCGTGATGGGGCACATTGATAGTGATTTTATGCCCTTGGAGGAGTTCTTCATAGAAGAACTTCAATACGAGCCTCCACAGGAGCCTGTTTATCCAGACGACGAGACAATTGAAAAATTCAAACGCTTTATAAAGATGTCTTGGAATAATTCAGTGAATACCATCGAGACTGGGTATCCTTTGACTGTTGGATGGTTCAAAGAGATTATGGACTTCAAGGAAGACTACTATACAGAGGTAAATTACCTATAAAGTCGAGTTTTATTTGACATTACTACTTTTGGCTTAATTTTCTATAATTTATTTTTTACAGACAGTCGACCTGTTTATGATGGCACTTCAGTCGTGATTGATACGTGGAGACCACGTTTATCCCGATCAAATGAAGGGGAGAACCGTCATTTGCAACACCGATTATTTTGTAAGTTATTAACTTGATAATATTTGAATATTACTAATTTTATTATTTGTAAGTTATTAAATAAATAACATTGATTTTGTAGACGAAAATGGAGCGTGAGTATGGCGATTTTGTAGACAAAAATGGAGCGTGAGTATGACTCTAATATTCGGAATATTAGTGAATAAGTTCAAAATTCTCGGATCAAAGCGTTGATGCCACTGTATTATGGTCTTCCAATAGTGATGAAGTGTTCTGGATATTATTTGAAGAACAGGCAGAACGTCGCCTGTACTGATGAGCCGTTCACATGGAAGCTTGCTGAAGATGTCCATATGGGAGGAGAAGTTATAGGGGCAAGAAATGCCAGTCAAGCTATTGCTCTCATTCGTTAAATTCACATCTACAAATCATTATAAGCTTATCAATTGCAAACAATACAAAAACAACATATCATATCCAAATAATAGTACCAATTCAAATTTCTCAATAATATCAATTAAACAACTAATAAACATCCAAATAGTACAAATTCAAATTTCCAAATAATACCAATTAAAAAACTAATAATCAACCTCTAACTGAGGGCAATTAGAACTAGAATGATCGGTCATGCCACAATGACGACATCCTCGACTTCCTCGACTTCTTCTTCCCGATGTCTCACCTCCTGATCTACGTCTACTAAGTCTCGGTCGACCAGACATTCTTATAGCTTTATTCGGTAATACTTGCACATTTTCCACATCAGCGGGTACATCCCAATTACTCCTATGAGGAACACATGCAATCTGTACTTTATAGGTTGCTGCCCACGCTTCTCGGCTGTAGAATTTCGCAATAAATTGAGGTATCGGCAGTCCGACATTCCTGAATAAAAAAAATTATAATAAGAAACAGATTATGAAAAACTAAATTAAAATTCGCTATAAAGAAAATTAATACGTACTTTATCGCCGCGATCGCATGGGAACAAAGAATTATATCAAACTGAAACTCCATGCACTCATATGTCAATGCCTTCAGATCAACCATAAGCGGCCTACTACTTGTCACAACCTTAAATGTATTACAGTCCACACAATTTACCGTGTATGCACGAGATCTCTCAATCTGCACTTGCAACTTTCGTCTGACCTCTGCAGGAAATTCATGAAATTCTTGAAGTATTTTCTGACGCCTTTCATCAAACCATTCTTCCATAACAAGTCTCACTGCCTCCACGCATGAGCAGATAAGAAGTCGCCGAGCCCACAACAAAGTTTTGTTGAAGCTTTCGATTACATTAGATGTTAGAAAGCTATACCTCCGGACAGGGCACATCGATCGAGCCCACTTAGCAGGTCCAACACTCATCAGCTTATCGTATGCATTAGGCTTTGCTGCCTGTATCGCGCTTATTACTCTATTGTATTCGTGTTGTCTGTATGTGTATGCGGCTTTATGAAACATACCAACAGTGGTCTTACCGAATCGTTTAATCTTGCCGCTAAGATGATAGTAGCACAAACAATGTTTCGCTTTAGGAAACACGATGCTGATGGCATGCTCAATCGACACGTGTGCATCAGATACAATCACGGTGTTCGGTGTGCTACCATAAGCGCTCCTGACTCTGGAAAGAAACCATAACCAAGACTCGTGATTTTCTATCTGCCTAATACCAAATGCCAATGGGAACACATGCTTGTTTGCATCCTTCGTTACTGCAACAAATAGGATGCCATTGTTCTTCCCTTTAAGGTGAGTGCTATCCACGACTATCACAGGCCTCATGCACAAAGCAAACATGACTCTACAAACTCCAAGAGCGACAAATAAATGTCTAAATCTACCATCGGGGCCGACATCGAGATCAGTGAGTGTACCTTGATTCATCACTTTAAGCATATGCAGATACCCAGGCAACAACTGAAATAACTCCTGATACTTGCCGTAAATCATCTCCAAAGCTTGATTCCTCCCCCTGAGCGCAACATCGTAACTCACATCCATGCCGAAACACCTCCTAAGCTCCTCCTGAATAGCCTTCGATCTCATGATCTCATTTGCATTGCGCATCTTCTTTGCAAAAAATGCACCTATCACCTTCGAGTGAACCTTTCTCGGAGCAATATTAGCTATGTCATCCACACATGTGTGATGTGCGCAAAACTCGGACACGGCCCACATACCCCCATGACAATGATCACGCAACATGAACAAGTAGTCAGAAGACGATTTGCATACCCAGTGCAGTCGATATGTGTCTGATCTAATGACTCGGTACTCAGCTCGTCTCTCCAGGTTCCACATTCCAATAGCAATATTCAAGTCTTCCTTGTCGTTGTAGATTGACCCCTCAGCTAATTCTTCAAGTGTAGGGTTTTCCTCGACCAACACGTCACATGTCGATGTCAGAGCATTAGGAGGGATCACTGGAACCATCCAATTACTTAAACAACCTTCTGTGTTAGGATTGTACTCGACATCACCATCGACATCCAGATACATCATCTTAAGGACTCTTCTCATACCTCCTGCCTCGTGCATCCATGCTGCGAATTCGCCGAATGTAGCACTATTCAAAGCACCGAGTCGTTCTTCTTCGGAAACGGATGAAGAATGCTCAGAACTCCCTTCAGAAGCTACATAATCATCATCATCATCATCATCGTCATCGTCACCATCTTCATCTGGACATGTGTTCAGATCAGGAATTCCAGTTGGTTGGTGAAACCATTCGGAAGATGCCACGACCCTTCTGATGTCGTCGAGATCATCCATCCAGTTAGTATTTCACGATGTCCTGCCTACTTCATAAGATGACACTGCGAAATCGGCATACACTATAGGAGACGGGTGGTTCCTACACAAAACTTGGAGTTCTTGATCGGTGGTCATTCGAAATTTGATAAGCCGACCATTCCTCGATCTAGACAAATAGGAGATCACGTATTGGGTGCCAAGTGAACTCCACATGTACTCAATGCAGCCTCTAAAACATGATATCGTGATGTTATTCATCGGGAGAGGTGCTATTCTATCCTCACCATCCGTGTACGTACACCCGACCCAAGTTCCCCCAGTTTTCACGGTCACGTACAAGTATTCCTCCATCTGTATCGAAATTTATAAGAAATTAGCAACTAGAAAGATTAAAAGGCTTTTATCCACCGGTGGGTGCTTAATTTCAACCGGTTGTCGTTGATTAAGGTTTTAAACATGCTTTAAAACCTGAAACAACGACAACCGGTCGTTGGAGGTGAAAAAAGTTCAACCACCGGTGGCCAGGGACCACCGGTGGGTGGTGTTTGTGCGACCGGTTGTTGTGTACAATAGGTGGAAACATGATTTCCACCTATTGTACACGACAACCAGTGGTTAATGGTAAAAATTAAGCAACAACCGGTGGTCCTATGGCCACCGGTGGTTGCTCTTGTGCCACCGGTTGTCTATTTTTACCGAATAAAATAGAGATTAATGAGTGAATACCTGGTTTTTTGGCAAAAATCTCTTTAGATGGATGACCTCGAGCTTGAAACCGAATGATGAATTGGTATGCTTGAGAGAATATTTAATTGGGAGTTGGGAGAATTGTTGGTCAAATTACAATTATGATGTTATCATTCAAAATTTAACTAACTTACTTTTGCCAAAATCAAAAGATTGTGGGAGACACTTTTCTTGTTTTTATAAAAAGTGGATATTTTGTGCATGTAAGTTTAGGTTTAGGTTAGTTTCTACATGAACCATTTAAAAATTGGGTATTTTTACCCATTATCATTTTCTTTTAATCTACTTAACAAAAGTTTACAAGGACGACGTGACACCAATCTAATCTAAACGTAAAAACAAAATGAAGATCACACGTCATATATTACAAGAGCAGGATGTAATAAAACAGTGAATCATTCATGTATCTAGCTAATTGAACAATATTTAGATGAAAATAAAATTCATAATATATAATGTTATATATAGTTTGAGTAGGAAAGTATTAATATTTTATTTTTTCTAGTTTATATGAGTATTTGTTTTGTCCTGCTACAGCTACTTATTAATTATTAGGTGGCTGTTATGATGTAAACTTGTTAACATTATTACTAGACTCAATTATAGCAGTATTAATTTGGAAACCTAGTTGCAGCTTAATTTCTGGTTCTGGTTGACACCAACTACAGATATTTAGTTTCTCCTCATTTTGTACTTCCTATATTTTTCCACATGTTTAGAAACTATAATTTTTGCATGCCCATAATTTAGGTGCTTGTTCTAATAGTTGTTTGGCTGCGGAATTTGAGTCAAATTTCATTGTATAAATTTAATATTTGGTTTGGTTTAAAAAAAAAGAAGAAGTATTTAATTTCTCAGAAATTCAAAATATGAATTCAATTATATAGTCGAAGTAATATATAGTTTTTGTATTTTATACACATTCTAGATTCTGACGAAGACCGGGAGAGTACAAAAATTGGAATCCGGCAATTTTAATTCAGAAATGGCAATTTTTATTACACTCACACACACATATATATTGATAAGCTAAGAAACTTGTTAGTTTTGCCTTGTGTTCTGTTTACTTATGACTCTGACCAGACCTGACCATCAATCAGTTTCGACCAGGGAAATTTAATATAATTAGTATTTATTTATTTATAGAAATATTGTCATAAAATAAACTATTAAAATTTAATATGAAATGATACATGCATGTACCAGCTATATTTTTTAATTTATCTTTATTGCCCACTTCGAATTGACGAAGAAGCTGTCGTTCTATATATATAAATATATATGGGTGTTGGGACTAGGGGTGTTGCGGTACGGTATACATTACTAAAATTGTCATACCTTATACCTTACCTTTATCTTCGGTATGAAAAATTTCATACCGTTACCTTACCATACTTTTCGGTATACCTTACTTTCGGTATGACATTTTTACATACCTATACCTTACCTTATTTTCGGTATACCTTATCTTACTTCGGTATACCTTTTTTACACGGTATACCAAAACTTATTTACTTTCGGTATATCTTACCTTAATTCGATATACCTTTTTTTTGCGATATACCAGAATTTATTTATAATGAAAATCACCTTAAACAAGGTCTAACATATAAAAAACATAAAGTATTATTTTTTAATAACATAATTTATGAGATAAACCACTAATATCATATAATTAATTACAATATATTAACTAACTATATTATTGTATTTTCATATAACTAATTAACTAGATTTAGGCATATAATTATAATTAATTTGATCATTTATGTATGATATATTATAAAAATAATAATATATTTTCATTAATTATATATTACAACTTATATTATATTTAGTAACTAATAGATCGTCTAATTATATCATAATTATTTAGTTATGTAACAATATATATATATATATATATTAGTTTATCGTTATTATTTAAGATAATAAGTAGTAAATAAGTTATTGTTCAATCTTTTTAATTATCAATAAATTCACATATTTTTGTAGTTTGTCATTCATATTTATTAATTATAATTCATAATTTATGAATAAACAATTTTCTTATAATTCAAATCGAATATATATATGTACATGTAATATTATAAATATATGTGTGTAATATATATATATATATATATATATATATACCAAAATAATGGTATATACCAATTTTTTCGGTATATACCGCGGTACGGTATATGACGGTATACATCGGTATTTGGAAAAATTATACCTTTACCTTACCTAAAAGTTCGATACGGTATGATACCTTACCAAAAATTTCGGTATACCTTATATTCGGTATTTTACGGTACGGTAAGTACGGTATATCGTTTTTTCGATAAAATTTTGACAGCCCTAGTTGGGACTGCACATCCAACACCATTTTAGAATATTTAACCAGCTAGTCTTTTCAATGGAGGTTAGGACCCTAAGCTAATTTAGAGAGAACAAAATTCCATGAACAATAGGATTTACTTGTTTTAATTTAGAGAGAACAAAATTCCATGAACAATAGGATTTACTTGTTTTGTTATTGCCTAATTATACTTCGTTAAAATGATAAATTTAATTGTGAGATATGAAATGTGGGACACAACATTCCATCCCGAAGTAATTAAGTTATTTTTTAACTCTCTTTATTAACCGAATTTTAAATAACTAGTTTGTGCACCCGTGCGATACACGGTAAAAATTAAAACTAATAAAATATTTAACTGCAAATTAATTTTTGTTTAAAAATTTATGTGAAAAAAAAAATTCAATCATCTATATTTTTAATAAATCAATTACTATAATTTTCACTCCAAATTAAATTTCATTTAAAAAACTTTCATACTTCAATGGTGATGAAAATTATTTAAATTAAATTCAATTAATATTAGTCATTGCTTGTGCATTGGTGACAACTTACATTCTTACTCGTTGCTCGTACATATATATTTTTTTAATATGACCCAACTATATATATATATATATATATATATATATATATGTAAAATCTATGGTCCAGATTAAATATGCATCAAAATTATACATAGAGTGAATTGAAATTATAATGCATTGGTTAATGAATAAAAATGCATCATCAACTTATGCAATAAGATTATGCGTGTAATGCATCAAAATAATGTGTATCATGCATAAGTTTTAGTTCTTATATAAGAATTGGTTCTCACCGGATCCTACCCCTATATATAGGGGTAGTCAAGAGATCAAATATAATTAATTTCACACGTGTTAATTAATATATTAAACTTGAGATGTTTATTTTATCAAAATTGATGGTTAAAATTAATTGATTTTTAAATTAAAATATTAAAAATGTAATAATTATTATATATATATAATTGATTTATTCCTTATTTGGTGAGATTTTATTATAGTATATTTAGTTGTAATAGCTTTTAAAAAACATGATGTGTGCTTTAAAATTCGCTAAATAAAGAAATGTGCCTAAATAAGTGAGATAACTCAAAAAGAAAAATGTGTTTAAATAAGTGGGACGAAGTTAATATATGTTAGTTTTGAATTTATCAATTATACAAATTAACTATAATTATTATTATTAAATATTAAAAATAATTATATACCATGGTCAAATGGGACAAATTTTTAGTATTAAATAGATTTAGTTTGTACATGTATATTATGAATTGTTCAATGTTCAACTTATCTTGTTGCTCTATTGGTTCATAGTATAGGATTTGTAATGAAAGATATTGAGTCTAATAATATTAGTTTTTTAATTTAATAGTTATAGTATTATTTTTGCCATTAAAATTGAATTTAATTACAAAATCGCCACTCAAATTGATTTCCAATTGAATGCTTCTTGTTATATATATATATATATATATATATATATATAACTAATTATGAACAAACGATTATCTATCTGTTTTATGGTATATTAATATAATAGTGATTAATGTGGCATATTCAAAATGATAAATGACAATTTTTGATAAAAATATATTATTTTTTACTCTTTGATTATATATATAAATATATGGTATAATTTAATATTTAAATTTAAATAAGTAAAAGTTATCATGACCTTGTACACTTATATTGCATTATATATATTGTAATCGCGTTTTAATCTTGAATATATCACGTTCACGTCATTATCATATAATGTCAATATAATTGAAGTAGTGTTATTAGATTATGTCGTGTCCGACTTCAACACTTCATATCGTGTTGATATTCAATTTAAGCATATGTTTAAAAGGATATTAAGTAAAACACATTTGATGATACAAATTACACCTTAAAACGACTCCTAATATGGTTTCAAGTCATCTTATTATTAAATGTCTCCTTTCACAAAGAACATTTAAATACTCTATTTAATTTCTACTATTTCCCAAACTTCTCTAAATTTCTTTTATATACGTACCAAAAAATAGTATAGTAATACTCCCGTCCCACCTTAAAACTTCCGTCTCATCAGAAGTGGTAACTCCTATAGACCTGTAAATTAAATTCTCTAACAAGTGAGTTCAAAGATATGACTAAGATTTCAATTTTGGACTTAATACATTTTAGGAGAAGTTTTAAAATTTGAATCAATCCCTTCTAAATATTTATTACATATTAAGATCAGTTGTTAAAGCTTTCAGTCACATCAATGGGTAACATAACACAAATGATGTATTTCTCTACATTTTGATGAAATGTATTATCTTAATTAGTAAAAAACTCGTATGAAAATATTAGACTTGTAGCTAGCATGCAGCCGTTTGGAATTACCAGACTTGGGGTCCTCTGTCCATTCATAAAATTCTAATTTTTAAATTATCAATATTTAGAGGTATATGATACGGTCAATAAAAATTAGGTATATATATAATACCTCTTTAAATAGATCTGAAATTACATACTATATAATACTCGTTTAATTAGTTCGTTGGTGGATTGACCTGGACTTCAATGGAGACAGAGTAAATTCTTTAACAAAATCTGGAAAATATATAAGTCTGAGTTACGTGTATAATGTTAAATTATTAAATCATATATTGCATAAGTTGATTTTCAATCGCTGCTGCACTGCATTAAATATTAATTTAGCAGTAAATTAAATGATCTATTACAATTTATAACCAACAATGAAGATTGAATATATATTTCAAGTTCTTTCTGACTTTTGTGCTGAGGTTATCTTTTTTATTTCTTTCTTTCTTTTAGCAAGATTAATTCGAATTGGGTATACCTAGCAGTCCTTTAAGTGATGAAGATGAGGCCGCGATAGTGTTCTTGGACAAGTTCGATTCGTTTCGTGTAGCAAAATATCAAGATATAATCTAGTTGCAAAATATCAAGATATAATCTAGTTGTATTTATTTTTATACTCTAGTTTAAATAAGGTTATTTACTTAAGGGAGATGAAAGGATTAAAACTCCTCTATTCATGAGATGTCTTTTGGTTTTGAGGAGAAAGTTGAATATGAAATAAAACTCAAAGGTTTCACATATGCGTATTTTACAGAACCATCGAGACTTCTCTGTGAATCAACGATTGTCTCTGTGAAGCTTCGTTGTGTCATACAACCGTCTCTAGAATAATTATTTTCCCTTGTATGTTATATGACGAAAGGATGAAGCAATCACTATGCAATATACATATTATATAGAGGCAAAATATAAAATAGCAAAAAAAGATTATAAAAGACAAATAATAGCCACCAACATAATAATAGTTAAATTCTAGCCATTTATAAATTTCTTGTACTAAAATACCCTTGTAATTATATTTTATATTTTTGAGTATGAATAGTATGAATTGTATCGAATCCTACCATTCATACGTGATACTTAATTTTATTAAACTGTATGTACGTATGAATTGTATCGAATCGTACCACTCATACGTGATACTTAATTTTATTAAACTGTATGTACGTATGAATCGTATGAATGAATCTTATTCATACCTTTCGTACCATTCGTACCATTCTTACCATTCATACAATTAAGTAGAAGGGTATTTATGATAATTCACATTCAAAATGGCTAGAATTTAAATAGTATTATGTTTGTGGCTATTATTTATCTTTTACTATTTTCTTTGGCTAGTTTGTATAATTAACTCTATTATATATACCTTTGATCCATTTACTATGAATGGAAGGTTTCAAATGTAAACCATTATCGTGGACGTCCAAAAATGACAAAACGTAAATCTTTTTGGTGGACGGATGTAGTATCATATTCTCAATTACATTATGATCTAAAGAGTGCACATAATAGTGTATTAATATTTTCTATATAATCGGCCTTTAATCAAATACACAGGTTGACTAGCGCAATTGCAATAAGCATGATATTTTTTTTAGCACGATTATTAAGAATAATGTATAAGGTAATATAAACGTTATAAAAGTGACAATATCCACTTCTTTTTATTGAGACAACTTTTGATATTTTTGGATTATATTACAAATTTTTTTCAATAGAAGTTTATACTACACCAGTTTACAAAATACGTTCCACATTTGATCCAACACAAATAATTTATTTTGATTTTTAATAGTGAATGTGTAGTGTAGATCAGTTTAGATCCCATATGAGTGTTATTTTAATGATAGATCTCTACAATTACTCAAAACAGATTGCATATAAGACGTTCAATACACACTCTGCCGAAGCATTCTTTAGAACTAAATATGAGAGTGTTTTGATCCTTAAAACAGTTTATAGGTTATTTAGGAGCTTATAAGCCTTTTGAAAGTATTTGACAAATTAAGTTATTTGAGAGCTTATAAATTGTAAAAATAAGTTATTGGAACTTATAAGCTGTTCAAAAATAAACAGTTTCACACCAACTTCTTTCTCCACAAACTTATAAACTGCAATAAAATTACATAAATAACCCTATAATATTTTGTTATTACCATATTTACCCCAACCAATTCATATGAAGAGTTTAAAATGTTACACACTTTATCATCTTATAAGTTTTTTAAAAGTGTTTATGCTCATTTATCCAAACACCTACAACTTATAAGCTCTTAAGGTATGATATCTTATAAGTTGTTGCAAGAACTTATAAGCTACGAGAGCTTATAAGCTCTTTAAAATAAACTTAGTCAATCAATCCTTGTATCTAATTTGGTAAGTGCAATTTCCTAAACTTACATCAACAAACACTCGTGCTAATCATACTATATTGGTTGCAAGATTTCTCTAAACAATTTCTACAAATATTTTCTGTAATCAGATCTCTCACTTAAGAATTTAATGACCTATTAACTTTTAAGTAGGTATCTATTAGGGTATTGGATTTCGGGTATTATCCGAAATACCAATACCGATTCTCGAGAGAGTTTTAAAACCCTAGTACAGATGTTCTAATTTTTTGGATCGAAATCAATATTGATGTTAGAATATATCAAGTTCCGATACATGCCATGTCCTACGAATCTTTGCTTTCCCAAATAGTTGTTTAAATCTTAAACATAATCAAGCACGTACGTCTATTTTGAAATCCTAGCTACCTCAGCCACCTATATTTGTAAATTGAATTTATTTGTGGTCCTGAGGCATACTATTGAATTGGTCTATGAGTATATAAAATCCTATAACATATTCCAAAATTGGAAATGAAAATGATCTAATTAATTATTTGAGACGTAATGAATAGTATTTTGAAAAAAAAAAAAAATTCAAAACAAGCAAGATTTTTTTTTTTTTTTTTTTTTTGTGTTCATCCGTAATTATATATATAGAGGTTATAGGGTCCTATTATCTAAAGTTAATTATTCCCTAAACCAAATGAATTATAATTCTGTTATAACCCAAAGATAATATAGGCAAGGCAAATAACATTGTAGAAGATTTAATATAAAAAACACACTAGTTATACATGGTAAACGCTTTACCTCCATTATAATAGTGCTTAACAAATTACAACAGTTTTAAATAATACTCCCTCCGTCTACGATCTTTCTTCCCAATTTGACCCGTCACGAGTTTTAATAAATTGTGTTGACTTAGTTGGTAAATGGTAAAATGTATTGAATGTTGTATAGTTAGTGGAGAATGAGGTCCACTTTATTGATGACGTGTAAAGTGTATAGAGTAGTAAGTGAAATAAGGGGCCCACATTAATGATTATATATATTGAGTAGTGTGTAGTTAGTGAAGAATGATGCCCACATTATTGATGATGTATTGAGTTGTGAGTGGAGTAAAGATTTGTCTAAAATAGAAAGAAAGTGAGAAGAAATTTGATGGACGGACCAATATGGAAAGTGAGAAGAAAGATCGTGGACGGAGGGAGTAATAGAATTGAAAATAATATAAAAAAAATAAAAAACCTCAATTGCTAAATTATAATGTTGGGAAATATTTATAAGAGTTTTGATACAGATTCCAAAACATCCCCTTAAAGATGTATTAAGTCCAAAACTGAAGTCATAGTCTTATTTTATAACTCACTTGTTAAGGAATTCAGTTTACAAGTACATCTGAAAATTCAAAACTAAAGACTCAACTCAGTAACTGAAGTTCTCTTTAGAATTCAGTTTATATCTCAAAACTGAAGAACCATTCCAATGAAGTAATGACTTGAAGTTTTAGAGTTGAAGCCAGCATGAAGCAAAACTTTATTGCTACTGAAGATTCATTCTAAAGCTCTGCAACTGAAGTCCAAACTGAAGAAATGGATACTACCACTGAGTTCCAGGCTATGACTTAGGCATTACCACTTTGGGAAAAGATCTCAGTAGGTGAAACTCAATCTTGTTGCAGACACAAAAAATGGCAAAAAGGACGACAACTCCAATGGGAAGAATTCAAAAGAAGCTCTGTCTCTCAACGGATATATTTTAAGAGAGCACTATAAATACCTCGATGCTTCTTCAAGATACCGGTTACCAAGCATTCAAACTTTCTATCGCTATCTCACTCTCAAACTTCCATAGCTCTCAAGCTTTCAAAGTTGAAGAACACTCAAAACTTTCAGTCTATTCTCCATGTGTGTTTTGAGTAGCGATATTTAGAAATTGTAACCGAAGGAGATTAAGTTCATAGCTAGAAGTGATCAGACACTATTGTCCATCTAACCTCCAAGGTTGATCACTATAAATCTCCAATTACTTGGAAACCCTTGAGTCACATCGAGCACATGTGGACGTAGGAGTTTTTATCTCCGAACCACGCAAACCATATCTTGTGTCTACGCTATTTGCATTCAATGTTTTATTCTCTAACTCAATATTGCATAAACTGAATACTGATTAAAAGAAAAGTGAACTTAAAGCATTAAGTTTTCTGACAAACGAGTAAGCTTTACAACCACCACTTCAGCACGTATACTTAAGATATTAGTCCATCAGTCCAATACTCAGTATACTCTAAAGTAATCTACTCTACTGAAGCTACCTCCCTTTAGATTCAAGAGCTCACGGAAAAGCTTTTAATTTAAAAATTCAAAACTGAGTATATTTCCTCCCATACACTCAGTATACTCGTTTTTGGATCAACATATAATACTATTATAATTAAGAATGATATGCCATCTTAAATTTAAATATAACTCAACTACTATATTATGATGGAGAGATGATGCAAGCAAACTTGATCTATATATGTTATAGTGCTTAATCGTCATTGTCGATTTTGCTGAATTAGTCTAACCTCATATTACATGCGACTCAAACTTTTACTAAGCCAGTGATAAAATATACTCCCTATATACATATATTCAGTAAAACGAACGACTACAGATAGGCTATGAACAAGTTTAATAAGTTCTTCGCAACGTGACACCGAAAATACAAAGATCCTAAATATTAAATTAGGCCGCAACAATCTTTATTTTATTTAAAAATTATTCTATCTTTTCAAAGAATACTAGAAGGATACATCTTTTTTAAATAAAAGATCAAAATTATTTGCATATTTAATTTTATATTTTATAAAATATCATCATAATAGTTAATCTTTTTAAATAATATTTTAATAAAATTTTAGAACCTAATTTTAGAATTAACACGTAAACTTAATATTAATTAAGACGAATCTGACTATAATTTTTTTTTATTATTATACTACCTACGTCCGCCAAAGTGTTTAACGAATTTTCTTTTCGAGCAGTCCACGAAAGTGTTTAACACTAAAACTTTCTATTTATAGTAACTTTTCCATACATACAATACAATTAAAAATTATAAATTATGTGGAATCCAAATTCCACTAACTCTACTTTTCTACACATATCTCCAGACATTACACTCATTTTACACTCTACTCATTATACTCCTTACACACTATAGACAAAGTCAACAAGTTTTATTAGAATTCGTGCAAATCAAATTGTTAAACACTTTTAGGGACGGTGGGAGTAATAAATAGTAATACCGGTTCGTGCATCAAAAAATATTGAGACTGTCTTTCTTTCTTGTCGGTTCTTCTAAAATATGCAGTACAAGTACTTTTCTCCATGTGAGATAAATTTTCTTCGCACAAAAAGCTTCACTAAATTTATTAAACTTCGTAAAAACCAAAATGATACAAATCTATCATAATTCATAGACGGGGGTCGGGGGAGGACATCATTACATTAATAACTAAACAAACTCTAACGAAAATCTATTGAGTAGTATATAATTTTTAATTCGAAAACTAATACTTACTCCGTTACACTTTAATTATCTCACTTACCATTTTTGGATGTTCTATCTTATTTGTCGTATTTTCTTATTAGAACCAAGTTAACAATAAAAAAAAAGTATGTAAAAGTGGTTGATTAAAAAATAAAGTTACAAATAAAGTATATTTTGGTACGTGATTCGAAAGTTTTGAAACAAGTAAGATGGAACATAGGAGTATCAACTTTAAAATAAAGAATTTCAAATGTTACTATTTGCTAGATGTCTATAAATACCTCAACAATTAATATACCTAATATTTTTAGTTAAACAGGAAATTTACTATAAAAACGTTAAAAATAATTTCTACCCACAAAAATTTGTCTTCAACGATTTCATTTGATATTTATTTATGTATAGTTTTTTTCGCCAACTTTATGTTTGCCCTCAAAAATACAAACATTAAAGACATTTATGTGATATGGCTATTTTAATAATATATATATATATATGTATGTATGTGTGTATATATATATATATATATATATATATATATATATATAACTGGTTCGTACATACATAGTATAATTTAAATACTATATTTTATAACTAACCATTCCTGCACATGCACGTAGTTAATACATTAATCAACAATTATAGCAACAAATTAAATAGTGAGTTGAATAGCATGCAATTAACTATAATAAACCTTTTTATTTCAAGGAAATGATTTAAAATATCAATACTACGTGATAATAAATTTATCCATATTCATAACTGATTAACTAAAATTATCCATATTCATAAATGATTAACTGATCATCTATAAATTAATTAGTCTTAATAATAAATTTATTAACCTCTGGGACCATATCACTCTAATTAACTAGAGAGATTAAAGTTCTAATGAGAAGGGTTCTATTACATGATGATTAGGGATATGAATTGATCGTCGCAAAATTGACTAAATCAACTTATAGTATATGCATAGGACTACCACTAGCAAGGAGCATATAATTGATTGGATTACATTATACTCTATTATCCATATGCAATTGAAACATTAACTCAGAAACACCTGAGGTTTATAAGCTCATGAAAGTGTCAATGGAACACTAGTATTAACTATAATGCCAATATTAATTATGATATTAAAAATTGTACAAAGTATTAAAAAAGAAGTAATATTTGCAAAATGACACATCATGGAATGACCAATTCCAAGGTTACTCAGATGTGGAATTCTTTATCAATCAGGGGAGTCAGGACCCGAAGGCAAAAGAGACAAAATGGTTCTGTTCTTATTTTCTAATTTTTTTGCTAAGATAAATTCTTAATAATTCTATAAATATATATAATTTATAAATTTTAACATAATTAGTAGCTAAGTAAAATTTTATTGTCCCACAACATAATGGAAAATTTGAACTAAAAAGTTAAAAGCACGTTGGAAATAGGATTCCCGTCAAGTTAGTTGATAAATCTTGAAATGAAATGTCTTGCGATAATAAAAGGAAATTGGACGGTTTGATTAAAATGAATTCTTGTTTTAACTAACTAATTATTGATGACTTTACAATTTCAATTCGACTGAACCAATCCGGTATATTAAATCAGATTATTCTATTTCTCAATCTTTTTAAATTGCTCCTATTGGAACTAAAGTCGAAAATATTGAAAAAATCTATCACTCACAACTACTAATGAATTCACTTTTATAGTCAGAAAGTTAAGAACCAGTAATCATTTTTAGAAATCGAATGAATTCATTTTTATACATGTGCGAGAAAGTTAATCAGAAAAGAAAGAAGACTGTTAGCAACTCGTGCCCCTGACTCACGAATCAAAGCGTCTGACTTTCCATAACATATATTCAAACGTACTAACTTGACATTTTTCCTCCACTCATCAATAGATTTAGGGGTGAGCATGGTTCGGTTCGGTTACCGAACCGAAAAAATAATGAAAACCGAAAAAAAACCGAACCGAAAAATATAAAACCAAAACCGAACCGAAATAACCTTGAACCGAAAAAAAAACCGAACCGAAATTTTCGGTTCGGTTTCGGTTAAAAACCGAAAAACCGAAAATGAAAAATATTTAATAAATAATTATTAAAAACATATTTAATAAGTAATATTTAATATATATTTATATATTTAATAAGTAATATTAATTAAATAATTATTTAATAAGTAATATTAAATATCTATTTATATATTTAATAAGTAATATTGATTAAATAATTATTTAATAAGTAATAATAAATAAATAATTATTAAATAATATGTTTCGGTTCGGTTTTCGGTATTTCGGTTTTTTTGATGTCAAAACCGAAACCGAACCGAAAAATTAAAATTTTATAAAATCAAAACCGAAACCGAACCGAAAAGAAAAAAACCGAACCGAAATTATCGGTTCGGCTCGGTTCGGTTCGGTTTTCGGTTTTTTACCATTTTTTGCTCACCCCTAAATAGATTCATCTAAGTTCAATTGCCGCTACTTCTGAGTCGCGCACTAAAAATTTCTGCGACTTACGCTACAAAAATGTTGAGTCTATGTAACAAATTGTGTAAAGAAATTTTTATTTTGTTATATTTGCATATCATATGTGAGTATATATTCTCACATTAATCCTCAAAGATAAGGTGATAATTTTGTTATTAACAACAAAATTCATATCTAACGTGAGAAAATCATATTTTCCTTCCATTATACTACTATCTGTGAGGATCCTAATATGACAAGTCCGTAACGAAATTTATTTCCTCACATATGATCCTATGTAATGAAATAATAATATTTTGTGATGAAAAAATTTATGGCAAATAATCACTTTTTTTGTTGTGATATAATTTCCTCACATATGATATGCAAATGTAACAAAATTTATTTTCCTTACATAAATTTGTTATATATACTCAACTTTTTGTAGATCAGATACAATGATTATATTTAATTATCATATGCATATGACCTAAAGATGTATAATTATTATATATGTAAGCGATGTTCGGATCAGGTCGGGTCGGGTCACAGGACTAAACCAGAAAAGCTAATTTGGTTTTGATTAAATGGTAGACTGACTGTGTCCTCTATTCATTTCAATTCCCTTCCCGTTTGCACGTAGTTTAATTATCTCAATACGTTAAGGTTCATTTCTATTTATATATTCATCCGTCCACTTATAGTCCAATTTCAATAGTATTCATACTTATTTTTTTTACTAAAATAACTATTTAATATTTATGAAAAATAAGTTTAGATTAATAAATAAGGACGTAAAATAAAACTATTGTACATAAAATATATTTTTTAAAATATATTAAATGTATTTCTTAATATTAGTGAAAAGTCAAATTAGCGAGACTAGTGAGGGAAAATGAAAGGAATATATACTATATTAGTAGGCTGCATTAATATGGTTTCGAGGGATAATTAAAGAATGATAATAAATTTATATCTTGTTTGAATTTGGACATGTTGTATTAGTCATGATAGTAGAATTAATCCTCAATAATAACTATCGGATTCAAATACTCTATCGCACGATTATATAATTTAAATTTAACATAATTCAGTTTTTAAATTTCGAACAGATCTATTATCCACTACAAGTCTGCAATGTATAATATAATATATAAGGAACGAATGCATAATTAAATAACTAGCTCTTTTTAACTAAATGAAGTTTAATATTTTGGGTATCAATCCTAATATTTTGAATAAAATTAAAATTAAATTAATGTATATAAAATTGAAATAAAAAAAATAAATTGAAAGTTGGTTGTGGAATATGAGTGCGAGACATAAAAATGAGACACTGAATCTATTTAATAAATTCAAAAGAAATTATCAATATATATAAAAATAGTCGAGTAAATACCAACCCTTTATCCAAAATTTTTCCTAATTAACCGATTTCATCAACTACCAGTACCACCTCTGCTATCCTTAGAGTGATTTATGACATTTAATTTAAAATTGGATGTATTTTAATTTTGAGACAAAATTTAAAATAGTTAAAAAAGATAGTAAAAGTTAAATAATACTCTCTTCATTACTCTACCCACTAAGTTTCTTCCCATTTTGCCATTTTAGTACGTACATCAAGTTTCTTTTTTTTTTTTAATTTTTGGCAACCATTTTCCACTCACTACACTTTAACGTGAGTCTCATTATTCACTCACAATACATTACACATTATCTAACTTTTTGTGGGTCACATTCTTCACTGAGTACACTTTATCCTCACTCTACCATTTACCAACCAAAGTCAACCCATTTTATGAAAACCCGTACCGGATCAAAATAGGAAGAACATTGGTGGACGGAGGGAGTATATAATAACATAACTACTTAAATTATAACCATTTTGTTTTTTTTTTACAAAAATATCATTTTTTTAGCATTTATTTACAATTATTCAATTTCTTGTACTCCTTTTCCTCTCATACTTAAAGATGGCAATGTGCCGGGCCGTACCGGATCAAGTTTTTCTATACCCATGCCAAACTCGCAATTTTACTAATAGACACAAGCCCGGAGATCATGATATGATCGGTTCTAGAATTCAAGCCAATGCTCATGCCCTGTGGATAGGCAGGCTTGAGCTAGACACTTAAATTTTAATTTTAAGTTTTTTTTTAAATATTTAAAATATATAATTAATTTAATTTAAAGCATATTTATATATTTTAACATTAAATATATATTTTATTTAATATTTCTATTAATTTATATTTATTGTACACTAATAAAAAAATAAATTTTATATTATTTTAGATTTATAATTTAAATATTAATTAATCTTTGTATGGGTCTGAACTTGAGCGGGTTTGGGTATGTTGAGCCTACAATGTATCGCAACTGCTTGTCGATAATCATTGTGCATGCACGCCATCAACCATGCACCACACTACTGTGTATGAATCATATGATTAGTAGATAATCATATCATTCATATATATGATTGATATAATTGGCAAATAATCATACCATTAATATATGAACTTTCTAATTCATACTAAATGAGTATGAACAATATCATAATTTATAACTTGTATACGCGATTCATACTCCATGTATTTAAGTAAAATGATATTTGTAGCTGATTCACATAAAAATGGTTAGAATTAAATAATATTACGCTTGTGATTATTATTTATCTTTTACTATTTTTTATAATTCACTTTTTTTATAGCATATTAATTTACCTATGCACTGTACAAACACAATGCCCAAAAATTTATGTGGGACATTTCCTGTTGCATTTATAAGATTACGACACATGATATGAGTAAGGTTCAAGATTTATGGTATATATAAGGAAAATATATAATTTATAATCTTACACTATTAATTATGACACGTATCGCAATCTTATTAATGCAATAGAAAATGTTAAACTATGGTCAGATAATAGAATATCCTAATTGGTATCAGTAATAGAAGATCCTAATTGGTAGCAACCTACCCAGTCAATCTATTAAATACTTTATCTAATAATACATTTGAAGAATTCGTTATTAAGAGTGAGTTGATATCGCTTGAATCTTGAGACTTAATTACTTATTATATATAAATAGAGGTGACACTCTACTAGCAAAAAGCACACAACTAAACTAGATCTCTTCTTCACCATTAATTCTCCTTTGCATTTCCTCTCTTATCATCCAACATTAAAGATAAAACATATGGACGACAATACGAAAATAGAGAGGTTTTCGAGTTGCAGAGGCGTAGCTTTCGAAATCAAACCCCATTCCGACCTCTTCGCCATTCATGCACCACCTCCTCCTCTCCCTTCTCCCTTCCCTCCAAGATCATCTAGGTATTCATGGGGGAGCATTTCTCGAATTGTAGCTTCTGCCGATGTCTTAGAGAGGTCCATGAGCCGCACCAGCAGTCATTTCTGCGATCTCGATGAACACGAGGATGATGACGACGACGTCCAAAACCTTGCTGACATTGAAGAAGGCCACGACGAAGGCAAACCGGACCAATCCCCTGCACCGGTAATTCTTCTCCCGCATACCTTCTCCAAATCCGATCAGCCGCTGCCGCAGCCCGCCGCCCCCAGGAAGAAATCATCCTCGTCGCGACTCTCCGTCATCCTCCTCGATCAAGGCCTCTTCACTGTTTACAAGCGCCTCTTTGTCGTCTGCTTGGCGTTGAACATCGCCGGTTTGGTCCTCGCTGCCGCCGGCGAGTTCCGCTACGCCGCCAGCCGCCCCGCTGTGTTCTCCATCGGCAATATCTTCGCATTGGTTCTGTGCCGCAGCGAGGCGGTTCTGAGGGTGGTTTTCTGGGTAGCGGTGAATGTGTTGGGGTACTCATGGGTTCCTTTACGCATCAAAACTATGACTACTGCGTTGCTTCAGTCACTAGGAGGGATTCACAGTGGCTGCGGCATTTCATCTGTTGCTTGGTTGATTTATGCATTAGTCCTCACACTCAAAGATAGGGAAAACACTACGCCGGAGATCATCGCCGTTGCCTCCTCGATCCTCGGCCTTCTCTGCCTCTCCTCCCTAGCGGCGTTCCCTCTGGTGCGCCACCTCCACCATAACGTCTTTGAGCGCACCCACCGCTTCGCCGGGTGGACCGCTCTAGCCCTCTTATGGGCCTTCATTACCCTCACCATTTCCTACGATCCTTCCACAAAAACATACAGCAACCATTTAGGTTCAAGACTAATAAAAAGGCAAGAATTCTGGCTTACAATCGGAATCACAGTCCTAATCATCATCCCATGGCTGACCGTGAGGCGCGTCCCGGTCCGCGTCACGTCTCCGTCGGGCCACGCCGCCATTATAAAATTCGACGGCGGCGTCAAGGCCGGAATCCTGGGGAGAATCAGCCCTTCGCCATTCTCGGAGTGGCACGCGTTCGGAATAATTTCGGACAACCAGAAAGAGCACATGATGCTCGCCGGAGCTGTGGGGGACTTCACGAAGAGTCTGGTGGCGCGGCCGCCGCGCCACCTGTGGGTGCGGCAGGTGCACTTCGCGGGTCTGCCGTACTTGACGAATTTGTACGACCGGGTCCTTTTAGTGGCGACGGGTTCGGGGATATGTGTCTTCTTGTCATTTCTGCTGCAGCCGTGCAAGGCGGAGGTATGCCTGCTGTGGGTGACCAAAGGGGTGGAGCAGAATTTTGGAAAAGAGATAAAGGCGTGGATGAGCGGACACCCAAAGGAGAAGGTCATCGTGCATGACACCACCGTTCTCGGGCGCCCCAACGTGTCGGAGATGAGCGTCGCCGCCGCCAAGAGTTTTGGGGCTGAGGTGGTGATTGTGACTAGTAATCCGGAGGGGAGTAGGGATGTGGTTGATGCATGCAAGGCTTCTGGGTTTGCTGCTTTTGGCCCTATTTGGGATTCTTGATTATTAATTACTATTACTGCACGTGTGTACACATATATACATGATGTAAATCATATAAAAAGTGAGAGTAAAAACTAAGAAGAAATCTGGTCCTTTATATTTCTCATCTAACGGCACCAAAAAAACAGCCATAATTCGAATTTTAAAGTATTAAAATATTACATAAATATGTTAAAAAGGTTAAACGTGTAATTTTCTATATATAAGAGATTAAGCGTAAAAGTATTAGTTATTTTGTATGGGATTTTTCAGGGATTTTATAGATATTAATGCTATAGTTTCCATAACTGTCATGTGATGAGTAATAATAGATTTTTCAGTTACCATAAATTATGACCAGTGAATTAGGCGTATTTAATTATGAGATCGTGCTAGGAGAATTGTTCAAAGGTTTCAACAAATTTAATTTATTCTTGAGAGACCGAGAATTGAAGCTGATGAAGATAATGGAATAGGGAAGCCAAGGTAAATTTAACGAATAATTATTATTAACAAAATTAATTGCAGTGTGATATTACAAGTTTTTGCACTATGATATCTCAGTATTAATTGCATCGTGTGTATATATATTTTGAAGATGTTTAATTATGTGTGTGATTACAGTGTAATAACCATTGCGTGTTCCATCCTCATACCTATTACAGAATTTAATATAAATCAATTAAAAAAAAGTATTATTAATAAATAAATGTAATGGTATTTATAATACGTCACGCATGGTGATTTCAATATATTTTTCATATGTAATTTTTCTGTTTAGTATATGATACATTATTTAATCTATTTTTTTGTCTATTTGTATTGCGTTTGTTTTGTCCACCATTAATTTTATGATTTAAACTCGATTTATTTTTATGCGTTCATAATATGAAATATATTGCATTAATATAATGCACAATTTGTTGTATTTAAACGAGTCATGCATTGCTTATTTTAATAATTACTTAAGCGATATTGTTTTTAAAGATGCATTGTGGTAAAGTTTCAGTTGCATTGTTGTAAACTTATGCGATATTTGCTACGTTTTGTTACAGTGCATTGTATTTATTTAATTTTTTTGAAATGATGTCTTTAATTTGCCGTGTTAATATTATCTGTTATTATTTGTTTATGTAGGTATTGATGATTTTACTTTGTCAAATGAAAGTGATATTTATGTACTAGAATGTGACTCTAGTTTGAAACCTGAAGTTGGTGAAATTTTGTCTAATCTAAATGATGGAATTCAGTTCTACAAGAACTACGCTGCGATTTATGGGTTTCATATCCGTCATGGTATTACCACAAGACATAAAAATGGTACCATATTGTCTCGATATGTATTGTGCAATCGAGAGGGTTTCAAGAACAATGCAGCCAGGGTAATGTGAAGCAACATTCACATCTTCATCATCAGAGCTCACATCTAAAACACCATTCCCTTGTTTGTCTGAGCTCACGGTTGAAGGTTTTTCCCTTGGTCTCTTTTGACCTGCAACGGCCGTCTACACACGCCTATCAGATGTACTTATATTATTAAGTTGTAACGGGACGTCATGTCGCGCCTTCGTCCGCTTTGTACAGAGGAAAAAAAAAAAAAGAAATGATTACTTTAGTTAATTTAATATCAAAATGCACTGTGTAAATAAGACCAATGCAACAAAGACAAAATTTGAACGCAACAATCATACGAAGTCATATGATGAAATATTCATTATGTAAAACATCATTTAATATTTGTTGATGCAACAATTTCTTTGTTTACAAATATTTAAACGCATGCTCATGTCTTCCACATAGAAGAATAGAATAGCTCGGATTAGTTGTTGAGTATCAAATATTGTAGCAAAATTGCAGCAAAATTGCAGCAACTTTTGAAATATGTAATAGCAAATTGCACTGTTCAAAAAATATCATGCATCAAATAGAATTGTATATGCATTTAATATATTTATATAAGGTAAGCATAAACATCTTCATATATCATGATGCAGTATTCATTAGATAGTGAAGCAAATTTAATCATATGACATAACAATAATCAATAGGTTTTCGCAAATTTGACTACAAACCCATACCCATATTTCAAACATAGAACCAATCTTTTCCAGGTTCATATGCCAAACAAATATGATTTTGTTTTCCACGCTATTATATTTGTGTTATTTTTCACATTTCATAAATGAAATTGCATTGACATAAAAAAAAAAAAATTCATTTGTTTGCCCAGATCATATAAGTTGTATTTAATACGTTGCATTGTATTATTTCTAATATTGCATGAAAAACAAGATAAATTTGATTTACAAAAAAAGCATTATAAAACAAAAAAACCATAGAATCAACTACACAGAATAATTGTTCCTCATTTTAAAAATTAAACCAGTAGCTAGAAACATTGATTAAACGTTTATCAAATCTAAATGTATATAGTATCTGATATTAACAACCCAAAAAAAAAATATGATTTTCAGAAACTTCAATATTTCTTATTAAAGTACAAAGTATAGTTGCGTAAGTAAAAAACCCCTCAGTATACGCCCGAAATCTTACTCATTCAAGTTCTAAGATGCAATTTGTATACAAAATAACATAAAACCCTAATTTTTTTAGGGGAAACATATCCGAATTGTATTATAACCCATTAAATTTGATGCATGTTAAAACAAAGGCATATATATACTGACATTCATTGTTCTTGATCAACCTTCTTCCAACAGTTGCACTAGATTTGCGGCAAGATTGCACCGCATGTTCATCCGGTTGCAGAGGGTTTTGAAAATCATCATCGTCCCCATCATTATCCATAATTATCCGTGACCTTCGTAGCGGTGTGGGAGTCACCGATTTTCGTTCCGAAGTGTGAAAAACAGAGAATTGCAGCGTAACGGAGATGATTGAGAGTTGAGGGAAGTTAGTACTTTCAGTTCCGTAATTAATGCTTCTGAAATCAATTTGAATTTTCACCCAGAAACTGCTAGCTAGTTCATGGACGAAACAAATATACATATATACAAATATACATATATATATATATATATATATATATATATATATTGGTTTCTTGTACACGATCCAAAAGATAAAGGAAGTAGACCTCAGTTGAACCCTAGGATGGGATAATAATAGTGGTAGTGGTAGTAGATGATTTGGATGAATATTTGATCACTTGATCTCAATGTCTGACCACATGAAAAAAAATATTTGAAATTCAAATGCATTAATATTCGGTTGAGATTCAATCTCTCATTTTTATGTTCTACAACCATAATCAAATCTAATTTTATTTTATTTTTCAATTTTAATTTTATATATTCTCATTATTTACTCTAGTGTGGTGTCCAATGATAATGGTTCTTTCAATGAAACATTTTATTATTGAAAAGTTAATCAATTTTATTGGAGTCTACCGTTTTTTCATTGATTTTTTAGTACTCATAGTGTCATAAATGATAGGATAAAAGGAGTATGTTTTAGTTGAATTTTATACATTTTCATACTTTTCAAAAATTATATAATTCTTTTTAATATTTAATGTCATTTTTAATTAATTTTTAAATTAAAAAAAGAGTATATATTTTTTATTTTTTTTTAAAAATAGTTAATTATGATTCACTGTATTATAAAAATATTATATTGAACATCAGATCTTGTTTCATTAATATTAGATGGCATTTTAAAATTTTATAGACGGAGATTGTCTATTTTATAAGGCTTCGTTAGATAAAATATACTCATTATATTTAAAATTATTGTTTCAGTTGTCCCATTTATTTATACAAACTTTAATCAAATGGGTAAGAACTTTATGATCAAAGTGTGTCTAAATTAATGGAACGAATGGAGTATTTATTTTAATTAAACATAATTCTAAAAAATCTAATTTAATATAATTAAATGTGTTATTAGTGAAACTTGAATTATTATTTTTAATTGAGTTATTTAAAAAGAAAAAAGAATAATTAAGAATAAAAATGCTTATGTTTGTGTGCGTGTTGTATGTTTGTCTAATGGTTAGAGGTTAATCTCTTAAATAATAATTTTTGGATTATTTATTTTGACAATAAAAAACCTACTTTTAATCAACATAAAATAAAATAATATTAATGAGATAAAGAGTATTAAATTAATATATAATTTTTTTTTCTTAAATAAAAAAGAAAAAGTCACAAGTCTCGTTGAAATTTTAGGATATGTTATTTTAGATTGTTAAAAAGAGGGGACACTTTCGCCACATGAAATAATGAAAGTAAGGGAGATGTTGAGTGCTGACATCTCCACCGTTAGATTTTTGTTGAGACAAAATGAAATACAAATCGAGCATGTAGGCGAGTTGGAAGTTATCACTAGTAGAAAAAAGCACATACACTACGGTTTTAAACCGTAGTCTATGACCCTTTTGACCGTAGTCTATACTACCGTAGTGTATACTTGTTAGTATACACTACGGTTTCAAAACCATAGTCTATGTAGATAATAGACTACGGTTCAAAACCGTAGTCTATGAAGAAAAAACTATAGTGTATTCATGTCAATTACTACAGTTCAACATTCAACTGTAGTGTATGTACCATTATACACTACGGTTTTTCATTTAACCGTAGTATATGTTTATGTATAGACTACAGTTAATTGAAAAAACCGTAGTAATTGAGTTGCAATAGACTACGGTTTTCAAGAAAACCGTAGTGTTTGATATAATATAGACTACAGTTTTCTCAAAAACCGTAGTGTAAAGGTTATTATAGACTACGGTTTTTAACAAAA
>JAPKLX010000056.1:563129-579037 GCA_026898415.1 Leonotis leonurus
AAGGTTATTATAGACTACGGTTTTTAACAAAACTGTAGTCTATGATTTAGTATAGACTACGGATTTGATCAAAACTGTAGTGTAAATGTTATTATAGACTACGGTTTTTAACAAAACTGTAGTCTATAATTTAGTATAGACTACGGTTTTGAACAAAACTATAGTGTAAATGTTATTATAGACTACTGTTTTTGAGTAAACCGTAGTGTAAAATTTATTATATACTACGGTTTTTGAGAAAACCGTAGTGTAAAATTTATTATAGACTACGGTTTTTGAGAAAACTGTAGTGTATGATTGAGCAATAGACTACAGTTTTATCAAAAACCGTAGTGTATGCTTCAATATGAATTAGCTACACTACAGTTTCGTATACCACACCTGTTTATATATATATATATATACACATACATACACACCTGAAGTTGTCATCACAAAATTACGAGATTTCATTAAATTAAAATACATCGATAATTACATTACAAAATGTTGTCATCCCAACAATTTGTTTAAATCCATTTTCTTTACAAAGTTAGCAGTGTACATGCATGCTAAATATCCAAAATACGAAACTGAAGTTGCATGACTACGCAAAATCTAACTGCATCCATCCACCTTTTGACCTGAACCTGAAAAGATAAACACACATATATATATATGTATATGAATAAGACAATTTAAAATGATAACATAAACTATATAGTTTAACTGTTATACGTAAACATTAAAGTAAATACCACATATAGTCATCCTACAGACAAAGAATCACCGAATTTGCCCACTCATCACGCACATCATCAATATCCGCAATAGAATATTTCCTATTCTCAAACTGTCCAACATTAAAAAACATATATCACCATAAAATTTTATAATAGTTGGTTAAATTAGATAAGTCCCATAAACTACATATATAGAAAGAAAAACTTACATGTGATTTTAAAGACATAGAAGCACTCGGTAAAAGTTCTTCAACGATTTCTTTCATGTAGCGCATTATAAAAAATCCACATTGATGCCCATCAGGTTGCCTCGGAGCCTTCATTAAATAAAATAAATTTTAGCAAGTATATATATATGTCATGATTATTGCAAGGAATCACTCATAGCAACGACAACATCATCGGTACAACACTTCTTTGTTCCAAAGCAAAGTAAAAATTAAAATAGAGCTTGATCAACACCAACACAACAACGACAACATCATCGGTCACAATAGCATCAAAACACAACAAAACATTACATCTAGAAGCAACAATGACATCAACATAACAGACCCTAGCAGCAGCAACACAAACATATAATAAATCATTATATTGCATAAATCATTATATTGCATTACCTTTATAATTTCCCAAGATGGTTTGGTTCTTTGTCCTAATTTTGCTTTGAAAAGAAACAGAGCCCTTAAAAAAAAACACAAAATAATCATTTCATATTACTAAACTCTAATTATTATATAAAAAACACAAAATAATCATTTCATGAAGATCTAGAAACACCAAATTGAAAGTACTAAAACTGGGATCATATCAAACAGCATAGAAACGAAAATAATAAACCGATTTGACAATATGAAGTACCTGAAATTGTTTGAAGACACTTGTAGAATAGACGTCCTGACTAAGCAGTCAACGAACAAGGGGAAACGCAAGTTGAGATATTCATCTTCGAGTAGATCTCTTCAGTTTTATCCTCACACTCCAAGATAACCACAAAGCAGTCAACGAACAAGAATAAGTTAGGAGTCATAGTTTTATTGTTATTTGAGTTGTCCTTACTTAAGAAATATGAGTTTTTCTAGTTATTTTCAACAGTAAACAGATATCAAGATGTATGCAATAGAAAATAGACAAGCTATATCACTTTATATATGAAGCAGAAGAATGGTGTCTGTGAGCCAGGAACAGAATATTTATGTGGTACTCTCATTGTGGTGGCGATATATAGGGGTTTTGAACTTACAGGTCCTGTATTAGAACCACCATACTTGCTCAGCATCTGCTTAAATGAAAACTCAAATATTAGATGATAAAATACCATATAAACTGTATCTTGATCAAACATGAAAGATCAATGCTCTTCAACTTACCTTCAGAGAAAAATCAGTGACGTCTAATAACAGCAACTTTGCTTCAAAATAGTGTGCTAATGCCTTAGCTAGCACTTGCTGATACAGCTCTTGGAGAAAAATAAGTCAAACAATTAGTACTACTATAAATAAATACTCGGAAATGCACAAATGAATAAAATACCAAGCAAATAACTTTAACACAACTTACCAGCAGGACCAGAGAGCAAAATTGTACGACTTGCTGGTGAAAGGTTTCGTGTGTGCTTACTGAAATCACCTTCTTTCAAATGAACAAAAGCAGCACTAGTAAACAGGACCCTTGTCTGCTCACTGGCAATTGAATGGGGAAAAACATTAGTGCAACCACACACTATGGTTCACTTTAAATATTCTATGCCATAGAAAAATATCAGTAATAAAGCAGCAACATATTATAGCCATAAAAAACAGAGCAAACAAACAAAACCAAATCGAAAAAAGGTTTTGCCTTAGATAGTAGGGAAATTTATCGAAGGTGACATATTTCTAGTCAAAATTTTCAAAGTTCATGTTCAGACACGTGACATTGTTATCCTAATTGTAGATATTAATGACTAAAGAATCATGTATCCTCCAGAACACAAAAGTACAGGCATTAACTAAGCCCATTGGGGAGTCTGAATCAAACATTAGGCCATAGGGCTGTTGCAAAGCTCAGATCACCTATATACAGGTAGACATATTGGGCTATTTGAGAACAGAGAAACAAAATTGCTACCTTGACAGTTTTTGTATGCGAAGAAGTTCCCCTAATACACCACTTATAACTCTGGTTAAGGACTCGATAAATTAGAAATGAGAATCAAAAGCTCTATATTATTATCAGAAGTTCTACATAATTTTGTATACATAAATTTTTTAATATTACATTAAATAAAATGGAAATTCATGCACAAGTTTGGCAAGTGAGCCGAGTACGTATCATACCCTAAAATTACAGTGATAAAAATTGTGCAGATTTGAGTCAAATCTGCAGCATACTCTATCAAATACAAAGTCGCTGAAAGTGTTTGCTAACTCCCAAGGATAATACAATATCTGAAGCAAGTAATATCTGAGCATGTATTCTCTGAACTACTTACTTAGACAGCAGATAGTTCAACTTCCTGCAAGCAAGGCCGGTATGCTATGAAAGTGAAGTCATTTGAGAAGGAACCAGGGTTAAAGCATGTATCCAGTGTACTCGAATGCCTTCTACTCACTTCTGTCCCCTAAGACAATCTGCATAAATTGAAAATACTGAAGATTTGCACTAGTTTAGATGAAGTTGACTCAGAAGATAACAGAGATAGAGATATAGATATTACCCCGGGAAGGAAACTACGGCGCGTTAGATGCTTCTCTCTGCCGCCAAGAAATAGCTCGAACAAGAGAGAGAGAGTGCAGAGGGGAGGAGATTTCGATCGGGAGTTTCAAAGAGGTTAGGGTTCGGTGAGGAGAAGGCCAAGGTCGAGAATGATTGAGAGTTTCAGAGAGGGGTCGGAGGAGAAGGGGTCGTAGGAGAAGGCCGTCGAGAATGATTGAGAGTTTCAGAGAGGGGTCGGAGGAGAAGGGGTCGGAGGAGAAGGCCGTCGAGAATGATGAGAGTTTCAGAGCTGGGTCGCGTACAGAGAGGGCTAGCTTGAGAGAATTGGGCAAAATTGGGGTTGGAGATAGCTATTTCAATTTTGGACATACACTACGGTTAATAAACACCGTAGTCTAAGTTAAAAAAGAACGCACATACACTACGGTTTTTAGAACCGTAGTCTATTTGTTAAAAATATAACGCACATACACTACGGTTTTTTAGAACCGTAGTCTATGTATTAAAAAATCACGCACATACACTACGGTTTTTAAAAAACCGTAGTCTATGTATTAAAAAAGCACGCACATACACTACGGTTTTTAAAAACCGTAGTCTATTGTTAATATACACTACGGTTAATTTTATAACCGTAGTCTTTTCCCAAAAAAACGCACACACACTACGGTTTTTATATCAACCGTAGTGTATGGAGTGTAGTGTATGTTTAAATTTGTAGTAGTGTATGTTTATGTTTCTTCTCGAATCTATATTTGAAAGATTGAATATAATCGTTTAACCAAATCTGAGGTTGTTGGAAGAGAAATCCCAAAATCGGAGAAACTTGGTTAAACCTCCTCCCCACTTTACCTAATACACTTGGCAAATAATATAGGAATGTTGTTTATATTTAAGTTCATTGATAGTATAATCCTAATATACTTGGCAAATAATATAGGAATGCTAGAGAGTGTTTGAGAGAATGACGAGATTTTATTACAGTGGCGGGACCACATTATACAATGGTGGGGTTAATTCCCCACTTCAAAAATTTTCAATTAGCACTAATTATGTTAAAATTTATATATAGTACGTAAAAATTCACAAAAAATACTAAGGTTTTCCCGACAAAAAATTAATAAAATCGGGGCAACGATATTGCCCAACGTACTTTTAGGGGATAGCTCTGCCCCTGTTCTATTACTTCAATTCTTGGATAATATAAATGAATGGAAAAGAGATCTATTTATACATGTGGATGAATGTTTTTAGATAATTCACATCTTTATCCATAACCTTCTACATACTACTACATGTCTAACATCATTTACAAACTTCTATAAAATTTCGAACCTTCTACCATGCATGTTCAAGAGTCTTCAAGTAAATTCTCTAAGGTTCCCAAGTCGGGGCAGGAAGTACTAGCCGGACGTCACATTCTGCCCCACCTAAGTCGAGGTCGTCCTCGTCGGGACCCTTGCTTGGTGCCCCTTGGTTCGGTCCATCGTGTACTCGTATCCGCCCTTCGTACATGGACCAAAATGTCTTGCATTTTTTAGGGAGTGACTTCACCATCCATCGCTTGTTCTCCTTTTGCATCGAGTCATGACACTTTTTGAAGAAGTCTCTTCTCCAACTCATCGACTTTGCAATCAAAAAACGACTTCATTCGGTTTAGTGCAACCCTACTCGTATACGTTGAGTCTTTTCCTCCTTCTCATCTTTAACGGTGCATTGTCCTACCAATTCTTTCTCCAAGCCTTCCTATACCCTTTTCTTCATATGGATCTCGCCTTGACTAATTGCGGTAAGATACGTCTTCCTACTTTGGAATTTGTCTACATAACTCTTTACCCCCGTCGTGTAGTCGGCATCCGCCTTCTTGAGCTCCCAACTCTCGTCCAAGTCATGCGTCAGCACCTCGTGCTCTTTCGTGTGGTCCGATAGATCGGTTACCGACTCATCCTCCATCATCGTGGCATTGAGTCGCTCGAATACCCAATATATGTATTATGAATTATTTTCAATAAAACACATTTTTAAATAGTTTTGTAATTTTATTTTTGTATTGTACTACTATTTTTATGATTATAAAAAAACTAACGGTATTTCTTGAATGTCTATACATTTATATATTTATGTATATATGTGAGATAAATTATATTTAGATCAGTATTAATAAAAGATTGTTCAAACTACTGAAAATAATAATACACTCATAAAAATAATTAACTATGCCTAATTTTTATATATCAAATCAATTATTATTGTTTAAATCAATTAAATTTTATCAAATTACATAAGTAGTGTTGTTCATGATTACAGTTTGGTACCTAACTGTTCTGAAAATTCAAAATCAGAACCAAATTGTTGTTATGACGGTTCATGATTTGGAACTAAACTGTGCAGAACAGTTTTAATTATGATTTGAAACCATCAAAAAAATTATTATTGATATATTTAAATTTTTTAAAATTATAATTATTATGATTATGTGCCTGTTTCAACTTATTTTATTACGTTACTCGCAAGAGAACGAGTTCGTTATAGATTAATAAGTTAATCCTAAGTCATATTTTCAAGGAAGACTAAGCAGGACTTTATCTACGTTGCAGAACAGAAAGCAATTAAAAATAAGGGGTTTTCATTTTTAACTAATCTAATTAATCTATCTAGGCGAATAAAATTAAAAAATTTAAAATACGAATTACCTAGGCGAATATTAATAAAACAATTAAATCCTATATCTAAGAACGAAGAATTAAAGAAACTGAATTTAAACATGCCTTGAATTGATTAATTAACATGATTAAAAGGTTTGGATTAACGAATTGTGAATTAATCAAGAAAAGAACAAGAAGTAAAGAGATCCTAAAGCAATAAAGAAAGCAGTAAAAGAACTCACGAATTGAAAAGGGAAATAATGCATTAAAGAATACCAGGTTTGAATCACGAACGAATCCACAACGAAATTGGAAAGACGAACAACGGAATGGAAAATCTAGACTAGTAGTGTTTTCTCTCGTGGTATAAACCCTATAATTGAATTACGCAATGAAATTGTGAGTTGTCTACAATAAATCACGTGTGTAGGACTTAAATAGGCTAGAAAAATCCCGCTTGGGTAGCGCCCGCTACCTAGGCTCGTTGAAGAATAGCCGCAACAGGGGGCTAGCGAGCGTTGGGGGCTAGCGCTCGCTAGGCCCCCTCTCTGTCCGTGGCTTGACTGCAGAGGGGTAGCGGCCGCTAGGGGGGTAGCGGTCGCTACCCCTGCTCTCTGTCCGTTCCAATGCTAGGCGAGCTAGCGCTCGCTATGGGGGTAGAGCTCTCTACCCCCGCGCTCGGTCCAAAGTGCGATTTTTCCTTCTTTTCCTCATCTTTTCATCTCGTTTCTTTCTCGAGATTCGTCAACTCTTTTATGTCGATTTTTACCTACAATGTAACATATAGAAGACCAAATTATCAACTCGATCGACATTAAGAAACAATACAAATATAAAATACGAGAGAAACGAGACAAAAAACGGTTAAAACAGTGCAAATGTATATCCATACCATCTCATTATATATGACATGTTACTTTTGGGCACTAGTATTAAGACAATGAGTTTTTATAAAGTGGTGAATTATAACAAAGTTAACTAACTTTTTAAGAATAAAATGTTTCATTTTTTGTAAATGAGCAATTATTATTGAAACACCTTAATATAGTAAATGTGCAATGAATAATGAGATATATCAGTTAACTTTTGAGATATTTAATCTACTTTTATTTGTTACAATTAAATCTATGAAATCTATTCCAATTTCAATTCAATTTCAAATAAATTCAATTTCAATAGTAAAGATAATATAAATATTAAAATATATAGTTTTTTAATTTTAAATTAAATAGCTATTTTTATTTTCTCTCTACTATGACATTTTTTCCTAAAATTATTTTATTTCATTCGTGGAAATATTTATAACATGCATATTAAATTAAAGATCTCTACAAGAGTTTTAATTTGATATATAATATATAAAAAATAATGTTTATAGTAAGAAATTAAAGAGGGAAAAAAATAAGTAAAAATATAGTTTAATTTTGTAGATAATACTAATGTTTAATTTTACTCAATTATATTATATTTTTTTAAAATATTTAATATTAATTTTAATTATTTTTTTGAGTTGATACATGTAAAAATAGGATTTATAATTGAAAAAATTTACTACCTTTGTCCGTCAAAGTGTTTAACATTTTGACTTGTCACGTGTTTTAATATAATATTTTGACTTTGTGTAGAAAAATGTAGTTATTGGAGTTTGAGTCACACTTGTTATAATTATTAATTGAGATGTGTGTAGAAAAGTGGAGTTAGTGAAGTTTTTGTCGTCATTTATAATTTTTAATTGGATTGTGTGAATATGATAATTATTATAAATGAAAAGTTTTAGTGTTAAAAACATTGATGGATGAATCAAAAAGTAAATATGTTCAAAAACGTTTGTGGAGTTTGAGTCTCATTTAATGTATTATTTTAAATTGTGTTTTGTGTATAAAATGTGGTAGTTCTACTTGCTATAAATGAAAAGTTTTAAATGTAAATCATTGTTCTGGATATTTTGAAATGACTAATCATAAACTATTTTCGTAGATGAATGTAGAAACATAGATAGAGGAACATCCAAGTTTGAGAAAAATATATAGAGGAACACAAATTATATGGAGAATACATAACTTCAGCCCATAAATTCAATTCAGTCACAGATTCGGACCTGACTTAGACATAATACAAAATCTCAATCATTATAAGTTAAGTTTATTACAATTTTAGGGTTTAAGCTATTTTCGACTTAACATACTTATATTTACATTTCCTTCATTGCCCTTTTCGTTGGGTAGTTACAAACCATGGTTATTTGTCACACCCCAATTCTCGAGGGAAGGCCCGTAAGCTGGGGTGTGATTAGGGGTGGGATTAAAGAAGCGAAGAAGAAGGGGGACATGTTTGACTTGGAAAGAATCCTGAATAATACTTCAAACATAATCATTCATAGATACACGAGAAGACTCGCAATTCAAATCGATGTCAGAAGTTGAGGTTCACAATCCTAATTATATCGAATAGAATAAATAACTAAAGTCATTAAAAAGTTATAGATCGACAGATAAACTATACTTGACAAAAGATAATATCATAGCAGAAGCAATTCATAAAAGCAATCAGATGACAACAACGCCTTAGCTCAGCTCGTCGCAATCGGTACTTAATCTGAAAATATTTGGAAACAATTTGTGGGCTGAGTACTAGTACACTCAGTGGGCTATGCATTTTATAAGCAGTTTTATAAAATCTAATCTTTTTTATCCATTCATGAACAACATATCTTAGAAGGTTTCAAAACGAAAATTACTACTAAGCATGTCAAAACATTTATCATTTTCATTCGTTGTGCACAATTATGTACGTTCTAAAGTTACTCTTACTTTGGCCCCGGACCTCTTGCCACTGTCGAGCCCATTTACATCCAGACTTCGGGTTGAAACACAGAGAGTATTGAGCATTTAGATTTCAGGTTGAAATCCAGATAATCCCTTTCTACGTTTGGATTGCGGGTTGAAACCCAAAGAATCCCTTTTATATTACAGCAGCACACAATGGAGATCAACCCATTGCACTACTACCCATTCGTGTACACAGTTTTCGGCTAACGTGTTAGGTAAAGACGAAAATCTCGATCGATTAACTTTAAAGCATTAAACTTAGTTCAACGTACATTTAAACATGACATGGATAACATTTCATTTTGCAATATCAGAGCTTATATAACTCAAACATAATTTTGAAAAAAATAAACCCACCTCTTGGAATAAATTCGTCGATTAAACCTCCTTTGAGATTAGAAAAACGGTGCTAATCCTCACGTGCAATTTCGGTTACACGTTGTACTTGACCTTCATATAATAATTAGAAACCTTAGAATCTAAATAAATCTATCTCTAATATAAAAGCTAATAATTAGCTTTTAGAGTTTCATATCTTTTCTATTTTCTAGAAACGAAACTTGGATTTTCCTCGAAGAACTTAGCTTGTTATATAGCATTAAATAAATTAAAGCTATCATTACTCGTTTAAAATGAGACAATTTAATCCTATAAAATCATTCGGAAAATAAATATTATTTTCCCACTTTTAATCGTTATTTTATTGATGTTCGATTCATGATCTTTTTATTATTAATTATTAATAATAAATTAATAATTAAATAATTATTCACAATTAGAAATTATTAATCAATACTTACAAAATTAATTAATTAAGATTAATTAAACTAATCATTTCATTAAATAAATTAAGATCCAATTATTTATGCCCAATTTCCTTTTACTATTCTTATTTTTTATTTTATTTTAATTTTCTTTTTCTTTTCCTCCACCAAGCCTCCCCTCTCTCCTCTCACTCAGCAACTCTACGCCCCTCCTTTTTCCTTTCTTTCCTTTCTCTTACATTTTCCTTTTCTTCTGCAGTCGCACACACCACCGAGCACCACCTCTTCTTCTCTGTTCTTTGGCAAGAATTCATTACTACCATCATCTTCTCTTCATCCCTTATTCCGGCTCCCCCCTCATTCCTCTCAGTTTCCCTTCATAGAATTCGAGAAGGAAGAAGAGCTTGAGAAATTCAACATTCTCTTCTTCTTCAACGATTTCTCTCCGGTGTTGCCCATCTCCGGCACCGTTCGTCCTCTTCCCCTCATAAGTAATTTTTTTTTCTTTTACTTCTATTTCAAGTATTTAGTTTTAGTCTTGGCTATTTCAATTATGAAATTAAGTTTCTTATTCATTATGCTTTAGTTTGATTATTTTTGAATTCTCGTATTTAAAACTCACCCTAGCATTAGGTAGAATTCAGTTTTGATGGTAAGATGGGAGGAGGATAATTATGAGTATTCTAGGTTAAGTTCTTTGCACATAATTTGTTACGTAGGAGCATTGAAGAAATAAATGAGTGATTTTAAGAAGCTTGAACTAACATGTTAGGGGATTCATTTCTTATACAGAGAATAAAAACATATGAATTCAACTTATTTAACAATTTAGTAATTGAACTTGAATGGATATTGGGTGTGTTGAATTACTTACTTGACTTGGTGAAGAAGAGAGGGAATTGTTTTGTTAACTGATGCTATCCATTCCACTTTTCTTATGCAGATGGTGAATTTGGAAGTGAAGGAAAAATAGTGTGGTAGGTATAAGGAGTGGTGTTTTAGTGAAGGTGTGGTGAAAAGAACTATGTACGTGGATCTATTGAAATCCACTTGAGATATGTTCTTTGATTATTGTAATTTAATTAGACGAGATACATTATCTTAATTATAATGAATTCTTTTATATATTAGACTTTTATTCGGTATGTAAATTTCAAATCTTATTTCTTGTAAATAGATAAATGTGTTGATTTAGTTTTTTGAAATTAGTTCGATTATTTTACTTAAATCGATCCGCTTTAAATTTCGTATATAAATCGTTATCCAGATTTAAATTAATAATCTAAAATGAAACTCAACATCGGAGTTTTATAATTTTTAACGGATATGAGAACTCTAATGTAATAACACTCGATTAGTACGATGATTAAAAGAGCGGGGTATTACATTATTATAGAGAAGGTGACTAGTTTTTAAATATTATTATATGCATAGTTAATATATGAATTTTCAAGATCAAAATAGCTAATATTGGGGTTTGGCCTTTAACGTCTCTGAAAATAGTACTCCTTCCGTACATTAAGTATTTGGACACTTGTTTGCCACGAGTTTTAATGAATGTTATGAATGTGTTGTGAATGGAATAAGAGTTCCATAATATTTATTAATTAAATATGCGTGTGTGAGTGAAAGAAAAATTAATAGTTGATAGATGAATAAATTAAATAGGTTATGAGTGGAATGAGGGTCACATATTATTTATAATTAAATATGTAATGTAAGTGATTAAAAAAATAATAGTGAGTCTAACAAATGAGTATAGTTATTAAAAATAGAAGTGTGCAAATTATTCCTAAAAAAGTAGACAAACGTGCAGTTTTTCGTGGAATCGCAAAATACTAGACACTTAATTGATTGATGCATAAGTAAATTTATACTAGTAATTAAAATGTTGATGAATAAGAAAAACATGATGCATGAAAGTAGATGAAATTTAAAAAGGATGAGTAGGGGAGAAAGTTAGCGGTGGAGTAGCGTAAGAGCCGTTAAGCAAGGCCAAAGAAATGTAACGGTAAGCGGCCTCCGTTAAATGGACCCCATCCCAATTCACATAAGCCCTTGGATCCAAACACGCCTTGGATCCAATATGACCGCATCTTGCTGAATTGTTGAAATTGTAGGGCCCACCTCCCCCACAGCATGCCTCTAATCTCCCCTCCGTAAATCCTGCAAACCCCACACACTCCATTCATTCACACACACACGCACACACATATAGATAGATGGTTTATGGTTATATAATTAGGAAAATGAAGACCAGTTCATGTAAGTTTGGACTGACCATAATGTTTGGGAGCATGGAAGAATCTCTTAGCAGCGCCATAGTAATCAGCGTAACTGATTGTTGCATGTGGGTATTTGTGCCTCAAATTCTCCAATGCAATTTTGAGTTGGGAATTATGATACTTGGAGAAAGCATTATACGCTTTCAGACACCCGTCTTTATCGTAAGCTGCTACATCGCTTGTCCTAAACAAGGTTAGATACACCGCGTTGCAACCAATAGGGAGATTCCCTGGGACTAACAGTTCTACTGCACCTTCCTCTATTAGCATCTGCTCAATATATATAGGGGAAGCTTTTAATTGCTTTCTTTTTGTTCGTTAACTACCAACCATATCCAATTTAAAAGTTTCATTAAAGAAAATGAGTAGAATCAATGGTGGAGTTGAAGTAGCTTACGGTAGTAGCTGCAGCAATGGCTCCAACAACCGCAGGTACCATCGTCTTAAGTTGAGTAATTGTTCCACCAACAAAGAATGGGTAGTTGTAATCATTACCACCAATCTCCCCCACCACGAAAAGACTTCTTTTTAGACACTCTGTTCCTACTTCAAATATTTTAACCCTTCAAGTATGCTTCAATATTTAATTTAAAGTTTTCATATAAATGTACCTAGCTAGCTACTTGTCCTCGATGAAATGAGTAGTGTGTGTTTGTACACTAATTATATGTATAATAATGAGTTGTAATGACTAGTACCTTGTTTGTGGGAACAGAGAGTGGACTTGAGATTGTTGAACCAGGCAAGTTGAACGGATAATGAATGATTAGTCCAAAGAATCTGTCCTATTTTGCGATCATAGAAGAATTTAGCATCTAAAGCAGTAGCACCTGCAACTGCGAAGTTCACTCCATGTTCAAACTTTTCACCTTTAGCTTTCGATAAATATGGTGCCACATAAGGTAAGCCATATGCCTCCGCTGCATTCTCACAATTAAACAACAAACACAATCTATAAATATATTACTCCCATTTCTATCATTTATATATATAAATTGTAAAGTACCTATAAAGTCGAGAACAAGGCGGCCATCGGAGCAACGGCCGGTGGCATGGTGGAAGAATGTTTGGCCGTAGGGGAGTTCTCCGATGACCGGAAACTTGAGGGCTCCGGAGAGTAGGAGATTTCCGGTATCGGCTAGCGAATCACCAAAGCTATAAATGGCCTCATACTTTGGAGGAGGAGGAAGAGGAAGAGGAGGAGGGCTACAAAAAACTACTGTGATCGACAAGGTAAATGCGAAGACCAAGAACGAAATGATTTTCATCTTCTTCTTTTTTGAACTTAGAAAGAAAGTGCAGCTGTCTTTCATTGAGGTATTAATACTGCGAGGAAGCTTTAAATAGCAATAATTTCAACTGATCTGCTGTAAATTTTAGTTGGAGCGAGCGACTGTGATCAATGAGAGTTGAGACTTGAGAGTGCGACCAAAGCTCCCTAGCTAGTCCAACTAAGAAATTGATTGGATTAAAACTTAGTTCCTAGTTAGCCAAAAAACCTAATTATTATTTCTACTTTCTTTTTTCTTGATCAATGTTGTACGCTTTACATTAAAGGCATTCTGTTAGTAGCCATTTACGATTAGGTTCGAAATTGAATCATATTTGAATTGTCGGTTCACAGTTACGATAATTTGAAATCAGATTTGAACATTGATCATAACGGTTTACAGTTCATAAGTGAACAATGTAGGATGTTTTTGTTTTCAAACTAAGGTTACAATTATGTACATTTCAAAATATCAATACTAATATATTTAAAATTTTGAAATTTTTTACTATTTTAATTATATAATAATGCATGTTATCATTAATATGTCATATTTTTTTAAATATTTTTCAACTTGTTAATTTTAAAATAATAATCATTGTAAAATGAATTTGTTAATTTCCTTCAATCTAATAATTTTAGTATTAAAAAGGTTACAAAATGAAAAAAAATAGAATCACATTAGAGCCAGTCAACTAAAAAAGAAGAAGAAAAGACCAATCAGATCTATATAAGATAGTCAACTGAAAAAACAAATCAACCCTTAATGGCTGATAGAAGGGTCCGAATAGAGTAACGGGTATTTTTTTCAGTCCAAAAAACAGGTTAATAGTAGGGTGGTGGTGGTGATGAAATCAATTTATTTTTTTATTTTATTTTAAAATCTTGATTTATTTTGTTCTAGTATGGTTTCATGAAATTACACAATTCATTCCTAATGCATTTAGTAGTTTTAATATTTTTATAAATTAGAAAACATGAATCTTTATAATATAAAAAATAAATTGGATTTAAAAAAAAAAAAAAAACTTGGATTTTGAGAAATTGTCGGTCATCATTCTAAACCATCGTTCATTGTTCGAATTTTTAAAATTGTAACCAAACGATTCCTAATACAATTATGATTTGAAATTAAATCACCAAATACCATTATAATTTTTGAAACCGCTCACTATAGTCCGATTTGCCTTCAATTTGGACGGTTCCAATGTTTGGAACACTTCTAGTTCTATTGTTTTCAATGGCGGAGTTGGGGAACATGTGTTAGACTATAGCTTGAGCTGACAAAAGATCTGGTCAGGACCGCCCAGGCCCAGCCCAACGGGTTTTTTATAATTTTGAGATCCGTTCAGATCCGCTCGAAATTTTTTGAACTTTAAAATGTGAGGTCCACCAGAACTCGGGGCATGTAGGCTTTTTTCTGGACAGGCTTGAAGTTTAATTTATTTAAAATAAAAAAAACAATTATTTGAAAATTTGACATTTAAAACCTAAAATAAAACTCTGCAATTAAAACCTTTAACTGTTAATAAAATTTTGAATAAATAATTAAATAAACATAAAATATAAACACTAAAAGATCATAATTTAAATTTATATAACAATCCAAAAATAAACAATTGAAACTTTGAAAGTCTTTTATTCATTATCTATCTTAGTCATACAAAATATAAATATTACAATGATAATTTAAATTAAATAATAATTGCAAAAAATAACGTTTTATCCTATACTATTGGGCATACTTTTTAGCCCAAAAACCCCAGACTTTTCAAGCTCGTTTTTTTCAGACCTCTTTTTTTTAAATCTGCCCAAACCCCAAACTTTTGAACGGGCTATAGATCTGGCCACTTTTGCTGCCTCTAGCTATAGCTCATCCCAACCACCCCACCCTTTCTTATTTATTAAATAGTAATTGGTGTGTTGAAATTCAATGGAGTGAGGAGGATTAGGTGAGTTATATTCTTTTTTATAAGTGAAAAAATATAAAAGTGAAACATGAATAAAAGAAGCCGCCTTATTAATAATTTCACAATTTCTCTGTTTCTAATATTAATATTTATGTTATGTATGACTCAAAATTTCCCAATAATTATGTTTTTTTTCTTAAATAAAGTAAAATGAATATAGTAGACTTAGTTATCTTTAAACATTTATTTCTGAATATATAACTTAAATTAGGAATTTAGTAGGGTATTTTATATCAATTTAACTTAAGATGAAATTCAGGAATTTTAATTTAAAATATAATTATAAATGATCTATTCAATTATTTATCATAAAAATTGTAAATACTCTTTTTTTTTTCACCAATTGAAAATGAGAAGATTCCAAATAAGTAATAGGCACATACGAATATCATTTTCGATTGCTTTCTCAAAACATAAATTTTATCAAAATTATAAACATTTCGTAATAATATCATTATTTATACGAATAAGATATGACTTGGAGAACCAATTAATGTTAAGTTGACAATGAGAACGATATCTTAACAAAAACAATATTATTTAAATTAATTGTAAATTAAAAACAGTAAATACGAATAATTCAACTAACGAAAATGTTCATTGTAGAGGTTTTAATTATATGTCCGCAAACGATATGATATGTCTCGAAGATAAATATTAAATTTTAAAGAAAAAGTTTATTAATTAACACTTTCAACTATGATTTATTGATTATGATATAGTTTAA
>JAPKLX010000056.1:581414-662924 GCA_026898415.1 Leonotis leonurus
AAAAATCCAACATAATGTAAAGCATTTAATTGCTCTTGAATATGGCTGTTAAGCCACATCCATCACCTAAATAAATTGATGGATCATGCAATTGGACTAATAACAATACTAATATTTATAGCCCAATTAGATAATGGGCTAATCACAATATTAATATTTCTAAGCCCAATTTGATAATGGGCTATCAATATAAATCTTCCAAAATTAATTAAGATAAACTCAATTAATTAGGATTAAGTCCAAATTACATTCACTTGTCAAAGCATTTCATTTCTCACTCACCAAATAAAATTGATATTAGAGAAATATAAGATGCTTAATCATCTACATAAAATGTAGATAATTCTCAACTATTTAATTCACGTAGAATTAAATATCAACCACCAAATTAATTAAGAACCCTACAAGTTCAAAATTAATTCAAATTAATTAAGAGTCCTACAAACTCAAAATCAATTTATTCAACATATATGCCTCAAAAAGTCAAATTTCAAAGTAACAACGCAAGTCACTTGTCTAATGCAAATAATGTGAAAAAAGTATGGAACTTGTAAATTATGTGGACCAATTATGCAAAGCGCACACACTAAAAAAAAGGGTATGATAGCAACTTTCAAACAACTACTGATTCTTTATATAAGGGTATGTGGACCAACGTGCCAAATGTATATCTAGATATTAGTATTTGTTGGGAAATATTTATAAGTGTTCTGATTCAATTTCAAAAACCTTCTCTGAAAAATGTTCTAAGTCAAAACCTAGATATTGGTCTAAGTATTATTTTTCAAAACTCACGTGTTTAAAAGTTCAGTTTTACAGATACATCAAGATTGAAGAACTCCAAACTGGAGGATAAGACCAAAACTGAAGATAACAAGTTCAAGTCAAAATGGAAGCTCAGTTTAATTCGCCACTGAAGCACATCCACTGATACATCTACTGAAAGGATGAAGAGATATTTAAGTTTGAAGTATATAGTTTCATGAGATTTGAAGTTTCTTTTTTCCTTAAAGTTGCATCGTTCAAGTAGACCTAAAGTTAGTCAACCACTGCAAATAGGAGTTTTCATTTTTGGAAAAGATCTCAAAGCAGGTATTCAATATCAATTTGCAGAGAGCAAAAATGGCAAAAAGGACGATGACAGTAATGGGAAGAATTACAAATCGACGAAGCTCCATCTCTTCAACGACTAGTATTTGATAAATGCCTATAAATATTTCAACACTTCGTCACTTTCAAACACCAATTACCAATCTTTTAAACTCTCTCAAACTCTGTAATTTTCAAAGTTTGCATTCCCTCTGAATTATCTCATATCTTTAGAACATTCAAAGTTATCTTGTAAATCTTCAAGTGTGTTCTTAGCGATAGAACTTGTAAGCGAAGAATGGATTTAGTTTTAGCCGAAGTGTTAAAGCTAGAAGTGATCTGAAGCTATTGTAAATCAAATCTTTTAAGATTGGTCACTATAAGACACATCCAATTTAGTTGAAAATATTTGAGTTACATCGAGAATCGTGGATGTAAGATTTTTTTATCTCCGAACCACGCAAACCAAATATATATGTCTTTCTCCATTATTTACTTTCAGTTCTCTTTTTCTATATATTTATTCATTGTGGTAACCTTGCATATCTCATCTACTGAATATTCACTAAAAGAAAACTAGAATTAACTACTAAGATTTTTTAATATACGAGTTAATTTTTTCCACCAACTTCCGCACTTCAAAAGCTAAGCTCTATTGTAGACTGAATTATTTCTATCTAAGCATACTCTCTGAATCAGAATCTGAATCCACCTCCTTTCAGATCAGCTTATTCATTGGAACTCCTTTTTAATCTAAAAATTTGAAACTGGTGTATTCCACCCCATATACCAGATTACTCGTATTCGAGACCAAGAGTACTTCACTTTTTTAATTTTAATGATTTCATTTAATTATAGTTATTAGAATATTTCATTTATCGAATCGAATTTTTTTGTAATAAGAAAATTCAAATATCATTTAAAAAAAATTGAAACAACAAATTGAAAAAGAAATGATTGGGCCGGGTCGGGCCAGAACCGAAACCAAATCTAGCAAGTCAGGTCAGATCTGCACTGACTGTGATCGGGTTTGAACGGGTATAGAATCGAAACCCGAATCATAACTTTGAAATGAGTGGGTTTTGACCGGTTTCGAGTCCGATCCAAAATTTACCCACCTATTGACAAGCCTAGACCTAGCTTTCAAAAGTTATTTTATTAATATATAACTGTAATGCCCCGATTTTTTTTTTTCCAGAACAAGTTAATAAAGTGTCCCACGCTATGAACTTGAACCGAATTATGGGACCAAACCTTGTAAATTAAGAGAATATGAGTCGTGAGTAATGATCAATGGTAATTTGATGACTTCTTTTCATAGAATCTACAATTCGATGCATTCGAGTTTTTTTTTTAAGTTAGTAAATAATTTTAGGCATGAGTCGATGTCACTAATTTTAAGTTAGTAACAAAGTGCATAGATGAGCAATATTAAATACTAATGATAAATTATGACTTATGCTGTTAGTGGAAATGAAATTTTTTTTTGAAATAGCTTCATAACTGGTGGTGCATCAAAGTAAAAGATGTTATGGTCTTATTATTTAATTAGGCGCAACACAAGAGGCATGAAGGACTAATTAAGTAAGTGTATACATTTAGATATGCGTAGGCAGTTGTAATGCATGCATGTTTAGTAAGATAGGGAGAACGGATTAAGTGGACACGTAAATATATATTACAACCAATGATGTGTATGTAGACAAGGGAGAGAGTAAAATCTCAACATTTGAAAGGGGAGTGAGAAATCAAAATTTCTAAAATACAAAACATGTGCAAAGCTGTCTAGCCAAGACAGACATTAAACCATCTACAAAGCAGGACAGGAATAATCTTCCATTTTAGTAGTAAAAACCAAACTGAAAACTTAAAGGAGGTACAAACTTTTAAGGAAAAAGGAAATAAAAGGAATAGAGAAGTGCTGCTAGAACCCATTCCTGCACCCTAGGCTGTTCTCTCTTCCCAAAACTCTACACAATAGGGCTTAGGACCTGCAACATAAGACAAAGAGAAATGTTAGGAGAGAAAGTGAGCTGCCTTTCCCTGCATCTGGGGACAAACAGTCCCCAATGTCCAGCATGGGAATCTAGAAAAAGGAAACAGGATAAAGTTAGCTTAAGTTATCATAAGAAAGGAAAAGATATGGGATTTTGCAAGTGTACGGTATAAGGAAAACTAATAGTGCAAACCTAAAGAGTGAAAGAAGGAAGGAGCAAGGAAGAGAAAGCTGCTGCTCCTACCCTTGGCCAAAGAGAAGTGAGGCAGGACCAATGGTAGTGACTTTTCAGACTGCAACTCTTGTAGAGGCCTGCTACATAAGAACAAATGGAATAAATTAAATCTGAAGCAAGGCAAAGTCAACTAGGTATAGAATGATTACAGATCTCATGCAGAGTTCTTCCCTATAAATACCTCTTGTTTTACCTTAAATAAGCTTTGCACTTCACAAACACACGCACTCAAACACCTAGCAAAATTGGAGGAGAAGAGAAGGCCTAGTAGAAGAGATTCTGCCCAACTAGCTTAAACACCAACTGCTTGCTGAGGTAAATAAGACTCAACCCTAAACTCACTAATAATGTTTAGTTACTGCAAATCACTTAAACACCCTTAGAACTATAGAATAGAGATAGGTAATGCAGAACTTACACTTCCCAACTAGAAACACGGGAATGCACACATTCATGCTCAAGGAAATTTGAACTGCAAAATACAGACACACCCTTACTGAACTTTAAGTGTTGACATGCTTAGCAACTTCTGTTCTATCTATGCCCCTACTTAGAAGGATGAAGGAAATAGCATGTTATCAAAAACGTGCATGTGCTGAACATTAGCAAAAAAAAAAAAACATCGATCTCAATCACAAACAGCTCATAAACCTACAAAATCATAACTGATCCAGGACATAAACTCAAATCTAGGTACCAAATCCAGAACATAGACATGATTCTAAGACAACAAGAGGCAGAATTTAACCCAACTCACATCCACACATTAGATAACCAAAGTAGGCCCTAAACTCTTAATTATAGGAAGTTTAAATAGGAAAATTTAGAGTTGGGAGCTTAGCTTTAGACAATGTAAAGGCAGGACAGCCCTCAGGACTGTCCAGTTGAACGGAACACCACCGGGCCGACCCCACCCGTTCATCATTAGAACCAAACCACACCGCAGCCCAAAATTCCCTCCACCCCAAACCGAGCCTCCTGAAACAAGAGAGAACAAATCTTAAATTACTGAAGAAGAAACCAATCTGAAATCTTAAGATTTAATTTTAGAACACCTCATCAATCTATGAGTGAGAAAATACTAAACATGCAGAACACTAAACACTTAATCCTTAGATAAAACCATCATTTAACATGTTTCCGAATCATAAATAAGAAATTTTAAAGAGGAGGAGGAACTTATCTCCCAATCTGAAACGTTAGCCATTTGGGGCATCCAGACCCATCAACGAACTGTCCTCCAAGCCAAAGGGGCTAGCTTCCCACGGCTGTGTCCCGTATGAGCAGAACACCACCGTGACAACCTAAACCAAATCAACACTACGGGATCAAATCAACACACGATATATTAAAATAAGAGAAACAAATCTTACCTAAGTGGAACCTCCGCCGTGGAGGAAAGAAGGAGACAGAGCGGAAGTCTCTGTGTTACAAGGGGATGAACGAGATAATTAGAATAGGGCTTGATAGGGTTAGAGTGGTAGAGAAGTATCCAGAACCTGGGCCGGGTTGATGGACTGGGTTTTGGGCTGAAACCTTTCTCTCACGGGCCAACCATTTAAATGGTTGGGCTTCAAATAACAAATAAGATACTGGGCCGAGATCATTTGACTTGGGCCAGATTTAAATTTACAAAGATGGGTTGGGACTTGGGAAGCTCATAGGATGGGCATAATTAATTAGCTATTGGACTCACTGAAGTCAATTAAATTAGTTAGTATCATTCTAATAGATCAAGACTTAATTTAATTGGGCTAGGTCCAAGAATAGAATTTTTAAAGCTAAGTTGGAAGACTTAATTTATTAATTAGAATTTATTTACCAAATTAGAATCTAATAGATTTATTAGAATTTAATCATAAGAAACGATTAAATTATAAATCATACCTATAGTGTGACAGTCGAAATTTAATTAGCTTAATTAGAAATTATTTATCTCGATTTAAGTGTCGAGATATTAAATTAGAAATGTCTTTAGTTATATTAACCAATAATTACTTATTGGGTATAATAAATCCCCGAATCATAAGATGAGTCGCAAATTATCAAACGACCCCTTAGAAATACAACTACTAGAACCGCAAAATATTTGAGCTTTAAAAGACCCTGTAGGAATCGTGCCTTAAAAAAATAAATATATATTTGTTATATATTTGTTGTGGTCAATGAAGTTTGACTAAGTTTTAAGTGACGAAACATTTAATTCTAAGGAATTTAAATGACGTAAGATCGATCTACGTTCCGAGTAGATGATCGTAGTATATTTATTTTCTCTAAACCGATTCCCGGTGAGTGAGAAATAAAGGTTTAAAGTTAGTCACTTGAAGCATGGAGTTATGTGGTTTGGGAATTAAGAGTGAAAAGAAACTCTTGTCCCACATTGGTTATAAAACCAACATTCATCATGTATATAAGGAGAGAAGAAACCTTATGGTTTGACAAGTTGGGTCAAGGACCACATGTGCCACCTTCTGGCGCGTGCCGGTCTGCTGTCCTGGGCTTGTTTTTGCAGACTTTCTGGTCCAGCGTTCTGGTCCACGTTCTGGTTCAGCAGAAGTTTCTGGTTCTGAAGTTTCTGGTCCAGCAGAAGGTTCTGGTCCAGCAAAAGTTTCTGGTTCTGGTCCAGCAAAAGTTTCTGGTTCTGGTCCAGCAGAAGTTTCTGGTTCAGCAGAAGTTTCTGGTCCAACAGATGGTTCTGGTTCAGCTTTCTGGTTCAGCAGAAGTTTCTGGTTCTGGTCCAGCAGAACTTTCTGGTCCAACAGATGGTTCTGGTTCTGGTCCAGCAGCATGGTGTTCTGGTCTGGTAGCCTGGCCTGTGCCAGACAGATTGTGCCATGGCCTGTCCCAAACAGCTTGTGCCATGGCCTGCGCCACTACCTGCCCAACGATCTGTCCCGATCGATCTGTCCCGGGACATATTCTGCTGTGATATCAATCTCCTTGAGTTGATCTTGTGATCAATCTGTTGAGATCAATCATGTGATCGACATATGTATGTCCAAATTAGGTGGTTTAATTATAATTAATTACCACTAATTTGTGTAACTCCTGTAACGTCCATTGACTTGATTTGAATCAATTGTCATGAATGGACTTTAATTGTAATTAATTCCTATAACTCCTCTTGAGTGGGTGTGACCTATATAGATAGGTGTTTTCTCATTCTTGAGAGAGACACAGCAAAATCATACACGCATACAACTCTCAAACAAGCATCTTGCTGCATTCATCTTCTTCAAGCATTTAGAAGAAGTTTTGTCCTTAACCACTTTCCAGTTCGCCGGAGCTCGTTGATTTTGTGGTGCTGCTATCAAGGAGACGTAAGCCGTTTTATCTTTGGAGACATCTACGCCACACCGTGAGCACTACCGGGGCGTAATATTGTCTTGCGGAAAGAGGATCTTTCCTCGACTCGGCTACAACATATTTCCATATTATTTCTGTTACTCTTTTGTAATAGAATTGAATTCCTAGTTTTGAAGCTACTGTAATCTTCATCCACTTTTTCCTAGAATTATTATTTATTTATTCTTCCCAAATATTCCACATATTTCCAATAGACCCAAGAATAAACCCTCAAATTAGCCAAGGATAGTGATTCCTTACACTTAGAACAATTGATATACTCAAGTATTATATCTCACTCGATATTTATATTAAAGGTTTCGACGAGAGGTCGGATCCGCATCTCGAGTACAAAGCAGCCACCAATCCAGACTATTCAAGTAGGTTTTTCTTACTCTATAAAAATATATGTGTGCATGCTTCCAAAATGCAATGAGATATTTTCAAAGCACTGTCTTGCCGTAAATATTTTCGCTTTATGTATGATGCCTATCTGTTATATTTATAATCGAATTCGGGTTCTTGTGGGTAAGCGTCTCCACTCGAACTAGTGTACACAAAGGACCGTGAGTCAGCGAAAGGTTGACCGGTCACGTGCCTGTGGGAAGTGGCCACTTCCCCGACACATAGAAACTTCAAGATATGGTTGATTACAAAGAACTAGGACTGCAGTCAAACTAGAACTTTCTAAAAGAAATGTTTTGTGAACATAGGTGCTTTAGAGATAAAATCCCTATGAATCACTTGAAATGGCTTGACAGTTATATATGTACGTGTGCAATTTCGGCACGTGTCTACTGAGTACAATTTGTACTCAGCCCTGCATGTATTTCTAAACGTGCAGGTTAAGAATGAAGAAGACGTGGGTGCTGTGTCGGGCTTTTTGTCGAAACTCCTAGTAGCAGACTCTTGGGGATTCTACGTGTCTTCATACACGTGGGATTTTAGTATACGATCCTACATTCCGCTGCTGGACTGATATGTATTAGACCGAGTTTAAACTCTTAATTTAAATATGTAATGTATTGAGCTTATGACTCAGACCTTCCGAATTTATGGGACAAATTCTAGATTTGTGTTATGAGAAGAACACTCATTGTCTTATTATGTGTTGTTTATTTCTTCATTTGTCATGTTCTCGACTTTACAAGAATTAGTAGGAAGCGGGCGTGACAACAACACATTAGGCTTTGTTTTGCAGCAATTATTTATAAAATGAGGTCTAATTTTTTAGGGAAAAGTCAAAGAATACGCATACTAACTTCATCTCAACTAAAAAATTCTTCATCGTGCTTCTTTAATTTGTGGATAATATTTTTCTTCAAACAATTGTAGAAAATAGAAAACAATTTGGCTTAATACCATGAGAAACCCATATCTCGGATATATACTGTGAATGTAATGTGGGAGTTGTGGTTACAACACCTAGTTTGTCAAAAAATAGAAGATTTACCCTTAATCTTTTCCTTTTTGATTAATTATTATTTAGTTTAAGTATAAATATACGTTAGTCGAAATAAATAGTAAGATTGAAGTAAAGTAGAAAAAAGTAAGACACAAAATTTGGTTTACATAGTTCGAAGATTAAAATATCATACATGCACGATGTCCATGTGAATTAAGAGTTTCCATCTAATTTGGATACAAGTGTTTTTACAGTGATACAAGATTTACAAGATATGATCGTAGATTTACAGCTTGATCAATATATACAAGATAGTAGAGGTGTCAATCCGGTACCAATTAACCGATTATACAAATTTGAAAAAGTGAAAATTCATGGTGCCGGTATCTGATAATTATGATTTTTACATTTTATTTCAAGTTCGTTTGATGTTTATTTCGTTATATTTTGCATGATTTATGCTTATGTTTTAGTTGTTTATTCATAGTCGAACAATATGACATTTGGTATGGTTTTTATTGATTTTATGACCAAACTAACCTAGGCTAGGAAAATGACAATGGAAACGAGGAAAAACGAGGTGAATGATAAAAATAACAAGAGATTCATGGCCAAGGATCACCTCTCGACCGAGTGGGTAACCGAGAGAAGGACACCGCATGACAGAGACACCTCTCGGTTAGTGTCTCGTCCAAGAGGGAAGTCGAGAGCACATTCTGGAGTTCAACCTGAGATACATCTCGATGAGCCTCTCGATCGAGAGGTGGAACGAGAGCCTACCAAGAAGGGTGCGGCTGACCTAGTTTGGATTCCAAGAGTTATCGTTTCAATCCCATTTCTATATCATATTCGAATTAGGATTTTTGTACATAAATTGTAGCAAGAAATACCCCTCAATATTTTAGGTTTTGTAATCATTCCTTAACAATCCTCTTAGCGCTATCAAGTAACCACCTAACAATTTAGCATTCTAACACTTTTATTATACTAGTTTAGTTTGATTGTTCATAACTCTTGGAGATTTAAGAGAATTTCAATTCAAGTTCAAGTTTTTCAATTGATCTACAAGGGTTCTATCTTTTCTTTCATCTTATGATTTATTTTCATATTGTTATTGTGTGTTTAGAATTACATCATGAGCAATTAATCTTCTAATTGATTCTAGTATTGTATGTCTAGCTAGATTTGTAAGATTTATCTTTCAATATTATCTTGTTTTCCAATTCATATTTATGCTTCATGGTTTTAATTCTTATGTGTTAATAATTGACCACTATTGATACATACTAGTTATGTCTTTGTTATCTTCGCGAAATCATTGAATAATTGATGTAATGAAGCATAATACGGACATCGTCATGGGACCTGGTGGAGATAGTTAGGTGAATCGTAGGAGATTATTCTCATCAAGTTGTCGATAATTAACTAGTGTACTTTTCTTGAAACCTAGCAAAGATAGAATTTAGACTAGCTCACTATCATAATCTATCTTACCGTAATTTTATGATTGCATTAGCGATCCTTCATATGAATTAGAATTAAAATTTGTTGGATGATTGAATAAATAAATTGCATGAATCTGGTTAGGGTAACATAAATCCCTAAATTCATGTTTCCCTTATGTTAATCTTTACTTGTGTAAATTTTGTCTAAGTTTGCATCTTATTTATTTGAATTTATTAATCATTTTGAATTTTATATTTTTCTTAGAAACGGTTCTACTGGTTAACCGATTTCTGATAGGTTCGGTACTGGTTAATCGGTAGAAACAGTTAAAAAACCGATTTTAATAAATGTTTTTTGTAATATTTTTTTTGTATATTCTAAAATATTAATTTAAACCAACAAAAATTCGATATAAATACTTTCTTAACAAAAATTTTATATAAATATATTTAATTTCAGTTTGGTAAATATTTTATAAAATACTATAAAATATTTTATTTTTAATAAATATAAAATATAAATATTTTAGTTTTAATAATTATATAATAAATCGGTAGCCGTTTCAATATCGGGTCGGTACAGTTTACCCAGGTACTTTAATTTTAAAATTTTAAGAATCAATTACAAAATTATTTACCAAAAAACCAGTATTCGGTAATTAATTTTTGATTTGATACTAATTGGGTATCGGCTCTTTCTGAGAACCGGTTATCAATTAACACTCCAGCTAGATATAAAGAAGGTAGAACATTTTCAATATTAAATTAGTCAAGCATGCACTTTCTGGAATTCTATTTTAAATTCTTGAAGAAATACTATTGGACACAAAGTATGAATTCTGAGTGTTTCTCGATTTTGCAATGGAAAGTTTAGAATGTATGCATTTGAAGGACGTTAGTTTGACTGCTTGAATTTTTTGTAAATTTGAGTTTGTTGAAATTGAAGATTATATATATTACTCTATATATCTTTGAAAATTATTTTGTTAGGGATGTATTAAAAATTACGTTGCTGATGTTGAGTATGAAATTTCTTCCCCTTGTAATCGTATTCTTTAGCTTCATAAATGGTGCATGCATAATGGAGTATGTCTGCAATTCTAAAACCTTTACCAAAATAAATTGTCAATATTGAATTTATTTTGACGTTGAAATTTGAAAATAGGGTTACGATGTGAAATCTGTGTTGATCTATACAACTTAGGAAGTGGTATTCAAATTCTAGCAAACTTGAATTTCAATGTAATTTTTCAAATTTGAAACTTCAACATCTTACTTTTTGTGTTACTACAACTTTTAACCGTTTTGCCTAAAAGTCTAAAACCAACAAGTCCAATTGTAAGAGATTTTATTTTAATTAATTAGTTTTGCCTGAAATCAATTAGGATGACCATCTAATATGGTAAGTAAAGATCATTGCTTTGTGGTATGGTGCATTACTTTTGATAAGTTAAAGAAGACATATTAATCAATAATTTTATGAAGTATGAAACTTGGGAGTTGCCTAGTCATTTGTTGTTTTCAGTTGAGTTAAGAAATTTAATGTATTTCAAAATTTAAATATTAAAAATTTTTTATTAGTGGAAATCTGAGAGTATTTTAAGGGTTTAAAAAATCAATCTTGAAGATTTAAATGATTGTTTTCTTAGTTATTAGTATAAAATGGTTATCGATATTTTTTTTCATAATTAATAAGCAATAGATAGGAGAAGGTTAAATTCGTAATTCACATATAATAATAAAAGAAAACCGACTTTTGTTTGTAGGGTCATTATATGAAGATCCATTATGACCCTTTATTACAGGCCTTAATTAGAGCTTGATTGTTGAAAATTGAAATGGATGGCTTTGACAACTTCAGGAACTGATGCTTCAATCCCATGCTTTTGTAACCCTAATCAACCAATGCATTACATATTCTACTGCATTCCTCCACCAAAATAGTTTACATTTTGCCACTTTTGGATGTTCACCAAAATAGTTTACATTTCAAAATTTTTATTTATAGTAAGTGAACCCACCACAATCAATACCAACACATCAATTAAAAATAATAACTTAAATGTAATTCAAACTCCACTCACTACACACAACTCAATTTAAAATAATACTTTAAGTGAGACTCAAATTTCACTAACCACACATCTCTATTAAAGTCAAAATACAGTATTAAAACTCGTGCCGGGTCAAACCGTAAACAAATTTGGTGGACGGAAGGAGTATATTATAGTAATTAAGCAATTACTTATTATAGTAGTAATTGCTTTCTATTTCTCCTACTGGAATCAACTCAACCATGCATAAGATTACTCATGAGAAGTATATATATATATATCTTCCCCCATACAAATATGCATGGAGTTTTTTAATAATTCCAAATTAATCGATATTATATTATGAAATCATCAATCTAGACAACTAAATATTCACAAAACTTTTTAGTAGATATCGATAAACTCCAATTAATTAAATTGGAGATGAGAGGGTTCATATACATAAATACAGATCGATAAAATAATTGATCACCGACCATCAAGTCATCAACAACAATAATAATAATGTAGCTAGTGATCGGAGAGGCCGACAGCAACATCTTGAGGACAAAGAACTGCACAAGATTCTTGTAATAAAGCCTTTGCTATTAATCTATATGCTGCCTCAGTGAAATGCAGACCATCCCAATTCACGTATTCAAATGGATTCTCACACACTTTATTTTCTTCTTCTCCATGCACCTTTGGATCTACTTTGTATGGCCCACAAGTAGGGCAACATGCTGCAAGCCTTCCTTTTCCAAACCCTGCACAACCCAAATTATGAATCTCCAGTCACTTACATATATAGACAGTACTTAATACTTCTGCATGCATTGCATGATCAAGTTATACACACACATATATATATACCGTATTTATTTGGTGAAGTGTAGAAAGGCATTGCAGCATTGAAATAGTCTGCATAGATGATTGTGGTGGTGGGGTTCTCTTCTTGAATGAGGTTGAGTGCTTCTTGAAGGGCCTCATTGTGATAACGTGCAAATTTATTGAGCCAATTAATACAGCCATTGGGGTCGTAATCATCTTTGTTTAAACTTTTAAATTGAGTGAGATAAGTGGCTGCACATCCAATGGGAAAGTTTCCTGGCACCATTACTGTCTTAGCTCCGAGTTTAATCACTTCCTGCATGTATTAATCAAATTATATAACATTAATTAACTTTATTAATAATAACCAAAAAAAAGTCGATCTACACGCCACGTTTCATAATGGAGTAATGGCAAGAAAAATTAATATATAAGGGGTTTGCTTAATTACGCTGATTGTTGAAGTGATGGCTTTGACAACATGAGGAACGAATGCTTCAACCAATTCTATGTTGTCTCCCCCTTGTAATGGATGATTATAGTCGTTGCCACCTATCTCCCCCACTATAATCAACGACGCCTCCAGATATTTTTTTCTATCTGAAATTAAAATATATATACATTGTACTTACTATTTTGATACATAACATGTTATATGTATTTTATTGCGTCTGATAATGTATTTTTATGCATTAAGTAATGTATCATAATCTCAATGCATTTTAATCATATATTTAATGTATAATTAATTCGGACCATAAATTATACGAAGATCAGCAGTTCAAATTGATTTTTAGTTCTTAGCAAAGGAGTAGTTCTCATTTAATTAATTTCCTATATAATATATAAATATATATACGCTAGGTACTTTGACATAAAATCTTAAAGTTGTGTTTGCTTATTATATAAATAAAATGAAGGGTAATAATAATAAAAAGAAGTCGAGTAACGTGTTTCCTTCTCCTCATTTTCATTTTTATTCTTCACTACAAAAAAAAGTTTATTTAGCAACGGAATTTTTCCGTCACTAAAATAAGAAATTCCGTTACTAAAGATGTTAGTAACGGAATTGTAACGGATTTATCCGTAGTAATATTGATGGTTGCTAAAAAAATTTAACAACGGAATATATTCCGTTACTATATAACAACGGAATTGTAACGGAATTTTTGTTTCTAAAATGAATTTTTCAATTTTAGTAACGGAATTGTAACAGAAAATTTCGTTACCAAATTTTAATAATGGATAATTCCGTCACTAATTCTGTTACTAAAATTGAACAACAAATTCCGTAACAATTCCGTTATTAATCCGTTAAAATTTAGAAACGGAAAAATTTTCCGTCACTATTCCGTTGCTAGAAAATGTGTTTTTTGTAGTGCTTCCTTATTTTCACTAAAAAAGAATTCCTTCGTACCACTAATAATGGCACGTTGTATATTCAATTGAGTGTATTATAATAATAAAATATATCATAAATAATGGGACAGGGGAGTATAATATTATATCTCAAATATGTATGGTATAAATTTATATCTTCTTTTGCATGAAAATGTGGAACACATTAAAATGAGGAGAAAGGACATCTTAAGTATCGAGAATTTTTATTATCCCTTCTTATTCCTCCTTTTACTAATATATATAAACAAAAAAAAACACAACATAGGCAACAATAACATGATAAATCAGCATATATATATATATATATATATATAGTATAGAGTGAGGACGCTCTTCATTTACCTTTTACTCGTATTCTACATATTAGTCGTCCTTGTGTACAATTATTAACAAAAAATTGTTTTCTCCAACTTAATCTTATTTAATAATGTTTTGTTCTTAATAATATGTTTTCTCCAACTTAACAAAAAAATTGAGTCCTGTCACATTTTTTCAATTTATCATTCCGCTCCCAAGGCATCCATGATGATGGACTTTACTCTATGTGGATTTTCATTGAGCGCTCATCCTAATTTTTTTTAATTAAATTCTATTAAATATAAATTACAAAGTCGTGTCACGAATGTCTCAAACTCGAAACATAGTATGCTGTATATTAACTTTTACCACTAAACTAACACAATCACAATCTTAACCTGAATATACTATACTAGAATAGCCCTTGATCCTAGAAAAAGGTGCGAGTTCCAGCCAAAAAAGGTTGATGCATCCTGTTTTTCTTTCTTGCTTATTTTGTTTAAGTGAGTAATATATTAATGTAGATGAAATTATTGTTGTAATATACTGCGTGTTTTGTCAAGACATACTGTTTTTAATGTGATGGTCTAATTTTTTTCCTTTCTAATAATTTGGTCATCTATTGCAATTAAAAATAAAAACAACTAAAAGGTGCAATAAATTAATTAATCAAACTTAATCATATATATTAACAAGAGAGAGTGAAATCGGTTACTAACTGAAAAAAATTGGAACTGAAAAAGTAGTTGAAACAAATTAGAGGTGTTAAAGAATGAAGAGAAGTCGGTGATACACGTGAGAAATTTGGCTTCATAAGTGGTCCTGTTGCTGTTGACGAAACAACTTTAAATCCAGCTTGGATATGGATTTATATATATATTATGTTTCTTCTTCTCTCTATTTATGCCATGATTTAATTAAAAAATTGTCACTTTAAAAATTGGATTGTTGTAGTGTTTTATAGGCATTACAGTTTTACTTGATTAATTGTCATGCAACTGTGGATTTAGATTTTTATAATGATTTTATTGTTAATTTTAATATATTTAGAATTCATTTTATAAAATAAAATGAATGGACTTGGGTTGAACTTGTAGACTCACATGCAGATCATATGGATATGAACAAGGATCTTAACTTTATTTTATCAAAGAAATTTGGATCGGTGTGAACCCAAGTTAAAATTTCAAAATGGATCAATATCTGTGGCAATTTTGATTCAGTCCAAATATGGTCCATTAACATTCGGTAAAATCCATGGTAAATGATGTTTGCCAAAAAGTACTCCATACGAAATGTCTTCTTCATCTAACACTCGACTATATATATATGTGTGTGTGTGTGTTCAAACCAGATAATTTTATGGTAAAAGAAATAAAAGACTCTTGAATCAAAAATTAATTGTTTTCTAACCTGAAGGTTTAGGATAAAATTTGGGGAGGAATAATTCCTTAAACCAACGCAGCTGATCCCCTAAAGAAATATTTGCATGCTCAATTTGGATTCCTCTATTCAGAAAAAAGAAGTCCGGCAACGCATTCGCCGACGCCGACGCAAAATTTACACTACTTCCGACTCCCAAATTCTTTCCACCAAAAAACGATGGCACCAATGGAAGCCCCATATATTCCGCTGAAAAAAATACATATAAATTAGTAGAACAAGAATTATGAAAATATAAATTAAGGTAGCGTACCGATGAAGTCGATGACGAGGCGGCCGTCGGAGCATCTTCCGGTGGGACGATGAAAGAATGTTTGGCCGTAGGGAGGTATCGAGAAGAACAGTGGCGGATCCGATTTACAGAGGTGAAATAAGTTACCGGTATCTGCTAGTGAATCGCCGAAGCTAATTATGGATTTTAAGCATGAAGAAGAAGAAGCAGCATGTTTGGTTTGTGATAGAATGATGAGAATAAAGCATGTTAGAATGAATAGGTTTTTGGGAGAGAAACGCGAGAGGGCCATCGTGTATATGAAAAGATTGTAGTTATGCATCCTATATATAGTAATAGGACTAGGGACCAATGGTCCATCATTTTATGTATATATAAACTGTGGTGTTAGTTCACTTTTTTATTATTTTAGTCAGTGCCAGATATTATTCCTATTACTAGAAAAATATTTATGCTTTCCAATATAACTTTGCTAGAAATATACTCAAGGTAAGAAATTTGATGTTTGCTATTATTCGTTCCAAAGTTATTATATCGAAAATTTTCAATTTTATGGTTTCGGTTTTATTTGAGATTTCGGGACTTTCAAATCTCATTATTTTAAAAAATTAGTCTCCATCCCAAATACATAATTCCTTAATAGTCTGCAATAGTCATGAATGTCCCGAAGATGGTCAAAATATTTGAATCTGTAGATTAAATTTATAATTATAATTCAATTTAATATAATTTTATAATATGATTTTTAATTTTCAATTTTAAAAATAAATTTATAATTAAAATTGAAAGCAGTTTCAAGAGATCAGGAGTTCCGATCAGGATTTCAGACTTTCAATACTGAAAATTTCAAAAAATCAACTTTGGTCCCGGTCCCAAAATATTCAGGATTAAGGTCGAGACCGAGAAAGTTTAAAGTCGTGGTTTCATGGCGAAAGTTTATTGTCTTACCGTGTGATATCTTGTGTTGCAGTAACATAAGAGTGACATGTGTCATGATTAGGGTTCAAAATTTATACTAGTATATATATAAGGAAATCATATATATTAAATTTTAAATAATTAATTATAACACATGTCTCTCTCGTATTAATGCAATACGAGATGTCACACGATTAAGCAATAAAAGCTTCGGAGAGTGTTCAAGGTACATAATAAACACACTTATTTTTTAACGTTGATTTAAGGCTCTCATGGAATATATTTATAAACAAGTGTTGATACTTAAAAATAGTAAAAAAAAATCATATTATTCATACTTTAAAAAAGTGATTAAAATAAGGGGTAGTAAGTAAAATTATCCAATTTTAAAAAGTAAAGATAAAAAATACTCACTTAAAAATAAAAGATTAAAACTACCCACTTTTCACGATAACATGAGGAATTTCCTCATGTGCTCATGTTATTTTCATGATAACATGAGGAATTTCCTCATGTGCTCATGTAAAAGGGTAATTTTTATCTTTTATTTTTAGGTGGGTATTTTTTATCTTTTACTTATTAAAATGAGTAATATAGCTTTTGCTCCTTAAAATTATGTCTTGAACTTAATTTTTCAATAAACTTTTTACCTTGGTTTATTCCCGCTTTATAAAGCGCAGTGATTATTTGTTACTTCCTGATGGCCATTAATTGTGGCTTGGCCTCGTTAGCTGTCTTATTTATTACTCTCTCTGTCTCATTACATTACACATATTTTAACTAAAAAAATTTCACAATTTTGATCAAAGTGTGTTTAATTTAATGGGACGAAAAGAGTACTACTTATTAGTCAATGTACATTTTCTATATTAAGGAGAGGGACATAAGACTCTTACATCTCACAACAACAATATAATAGACAACCCAAAATGATTGATGTGGATGTCGCGCCATACCTTCTCCGTTAGTATTAAAATTAGATATTCCAATTTAGTTTGGAACTGACATCTCGGTTTGAACTAATTAGAAATTGAAAATAATTAGTATCGAAATTTTATAATTCAAAATACTTTTAGTTCCAATGAGTTAGACAAAAAATAATCCGAACTAGAGGTGTTCACGGTTACGGTTCGGATGTGTTCATGATTACGGTTAGGAATTGAACCGTAATCGAACCGCTAGTTCACGGTTTCAAGAATTTAAAATCAAAATCAAACCATTGTCGCGGAGATTTTACGGTTTGGAACTGCTGGTTAAGATTTCAAACCGTCCAAAAAATTAATGCTAACATATTTAAAATTTTGAAATTTTGAATTATTTTAGTAATATATTAATGCATATGATCATTTAATTTCATATCACATAATTAATTTTTTATGTGATACTAGAATTATGTGCTCATGTTAATATAACATTGTTCATTAGTCGTTTGTTGGAACATTAAGTTGAGTCAACTGCAAGCAATAAAGCAGTCCTATCAGTTTATGTAGATAGAATAATTTATTTATTTTTTACTATAAGGGTGCGTTTGGTAGGCTAGATGAAGGCATATAATAATATTAATTTGCCTTCATCTAGTGTTTGGTAGCACATATTATTTATGAGAAGGTCCGTCATTATTCTGAAGCCCGTTGTTATTTCACTATTACAATTCAATTAATAATCAGTCCATATTGGGATGATAAGTTATGTATGTTGAACAGTAAACCCACATTAAAATTCTTATTTCTCACTTCTCTCATCGAAGAAAGCACGACACTATCGAAGTGATGCCAGCGAGGTAGGGCTTTTCTCGAAATGCAGCTTAGCTTAGCTCAAGTTTTTGATTTTGGATATTTTAGGTAGTTTCTCGAAATGCAGCTTAGCTACGGCTTCGGGCTTCCTTCAAACTCATCGAATCGACCGATTTTACGCAGCTAGGGTATTTTTTGTTTGTGGAGACATTAATTCGAAGGTATAGTTTTTGATTTTCTTGTACCTCGAGTTTTATTCACCGTGGGATTGGAGCATATACAATTTTCATTTAATGTAGAGTTTGATTCATCGAAGTAACAATCATAGTGATTTTTTCTATATGCAGCTAGCTAGAGTTTTTTGGGGATTGGGTATTTTCAGTTTCTAAGAAAGATTTGAATGAGTTTTTTCTATAAGATTGGGTATCGAAGTGATTCATCGAAGTAACAATCATAGTGATTTTTTCTATAAGATTGGGTATCGAAGTGATTCCTCTTTGCCGCTCTTTTTTTATACAAACATGATTTTGGTACATTTTGTGTTCTATTTTGAATTGAATGAGTTTTCTTCGATTATGTTGTGCTCGGTTATGTTGTGTTCATTTTGAGTGTTCTGTTTTGTTCATTATATATTGTTTAGTGATTGTTTTGTTAGTTTCTGCTAATTATTCTGTTTATTTTTTATTTATTTTTTGTATTTTAGTTGATTTTTCACTTGCACATGTTATCTTTGGGTCTGCTCTGCCTTGGTATGTTGCCTAAATCAGGCATGGTGATGCATAATGCTTTTTGATTTTTGAAGAATGATTTGTGCATTGTTTAAGTGATAAAACTGATTTGTGCATGTTGATTTAATGCATAATGGTTTCTCAATTTTCAAGAAGGCATTTTGTATTTGGGATTATTGGTGTGGTAGTCCTAAAACTGATTTGTGCAGGTTGATTTAATGCATAATGGTTTCTAAATTTTGAATAATGCATTTTGTATTTGGGATTATTTGTGTAATAGTCCTAAAACTGATTTGTGCAGATTGATTTAATGCATAATGGTTTCTGAATTTTGAAGATTGCATTTTGTATTTGGGATTATTGGTGTGGTTTTCATAAAACTGTTTTGTGTTATGTGATTTAATGCATAATGCTTTTTGAATTTTGAAGAATGGATTTTGTATTTGGGATTATTGGTGTGGTAGTCATACAACTGATTTGTGCATGGTGATTTAATGAATAATGTTACTGATTTCATTAGAATGAATTTTGTATTGGGATTATTGGTGTGTGTTAGTGATAAAACTGATTTGTGCATGGTGATATTTTAGGAAGTTGGAATTCAATCATTTTGCAAAATTGGGAACAAAGGTAACACTATTGAAACACTAAAACACAGACAAACACATGGATAGTGTTTCTAGTCTCATATCATCCAAACAAAATAGAACTACAGCATGACATATTGTTCGATTCTCATATCATCCAAAACAAAAACTACAATCCTCCTTAACATCAAAGGCAAATTAATTACAACCGAGAAGACGGATTACGTATTCCGCCTTAGCATCTTCGGGTAGCCCTAGGAATAACTCAAGTTTCTTATCGTTTTCAATTAGGATTTCACAAACCGACAACTTTTCCCTCGTAGTAAACCCATTTATCACATGAAGTTTATTAAAAAAATTCATCCTTGCTTGTCCTCAGACTGCTTCATGCCCAAAGCGAGATGCAATTATCTCCATCCGAGAGTTTGCATTTCGACTCATCCCTTCAATTAACGCACAAACCTTATCAATGCCATCAACTACCTTACGTTTAACTCTTTTACCTTTAGATGTCGAAGGAGATGGTGAAGGTTCAGATTGAGCAGTGGGATGATCATTGCGTTAAGAATTATGTGTTGCACCATCCGTGGAGATTATATCTTCAAGATCAACATGAATCACATGATAGTCATCACCGGGATTGTACCCTTCATCAATCGATGCGTATTCCTACTTCGAATAGTTGATTGCTTCGAAATAATCAAATGCACCCTCCTCATTTGCTCTATCTTTGCCAAATATTTATTTCCACTCCTCGTACATTGGCTAAGACTTTTTCTGGATTTTTTTTGCATTCGAATCAATCTGTAATGACACAAGTAAACAAGAAGAAATATAATATGTAAACATGTAACAAAGGAAACTAATTTAGTCCCTATTAAAACATATTAACACATACCTTGATAATTGAATCCCAAACAGCATCATCGCAATAAATTATATGAGTTCCATTACAATTAAAGTCAACTCCACTTTGGTTTAGAATGGTGCACAAAGAGTTATAGTCTTTCTTCCAAATAGACAGTTTAGAATTCATATGTGGACTACCTTTCAAGTCTGTAACTGGCATTTTTTTCTTAAAACTATCTTCTAACTTATTCAAATACCCTGCCCTAAAACCATTGTCCGATTTCCAACCTTGAGCAACTAGTTCTTTCATGGATAGAAGCAAAGTTTCCTCCTCTTTTGGTGTCCATACACATCGTCCCTTTTCCATTCCTTTACTTCTACCGCTAATTGCATCAGAACTACCTAAGTAATTCATTGTATATAATGAAACATTATATACAACAATGTACAATTAACAAAAAAAAAATAGCCAATTGCACTCGAGTTTTATTCTCTCTGAAAACCAATAAAAATAGCCAACATCAACAAAAATGTAGCATAAACATACCCCCTGTGTTTCTTCTGTATCTTATCTAACAAACATAATGCATTCATGACCAAACATACAGAATATAGGGAGGTCCAAGCTAACAAACGTACAAAATAACAAGCTAACAAACTAACAAGCTATGGAGTTTATGTAACAAACATACAAAATATAGGGAGTTTCTGTATATTATCTAACAATCATAATGCATTCATGACCAAATATAGGGAGTTTCTGTAACAAACATACAGTAACTTTAAAATACAAACTGAACATTCATGAAGTGTATCATGACATAGTGCATACTAAAATCAATCACCTAAACATCATAGTTTATTTCAAAATTCAACATACTGAACTCATAAGTTTATTTTCAAATACTAAAGTCATCCCCATATAACAATCGCAGAACATATAAAAGTCAAAATGACCACACAAGCAATAAGTTCAGAAAATTATTCCAAGAACAATTTAAAAAGCCAAAAATTACCACACAATCACAACAAAAGGGAATATTAAGGTCAGATACATGTGAGAGTAACAACCGAAACCAAAAAGCAATCCATAAAATTCGCAAAATATACAAATATTTAGGGCATATTCAGGTCAGATACATACAAATAAAAACTAAACAGTCGAATAAATAAAATTTATAAAGCAATCGAAGAACAACCCCTAAATTTTAAAACAAGGAACAAAGAATTAAGAATAATCGAACAATCAATCCAAACAATTGAAACCTTCTTCGGTGGAAGCCATCGGATTGCACAATCAATAGAGATATGGAGGCACTGGATTCTCCCTCCGCCGCCAAATCCAGGATCTTGAATCCCACTGCACTTTGACGCCAATGGCACGAATCTCCTTTTCGATCTGAAGAAATATGTCAAATTGTGATAGAGGCGTGTAACTTCCATCTAATTTTTAATTGTATCTACTCTACCAAACAAGATAATAATTATCTTGACTATGTTATCCTACCTACCTACCAAACGACTTATTAAGTTATCACCCCTTTTTCTCTTGTCTACCAAACGAATTATTAACTTATCACCTCTTTTTATTTTGTCTACCAAACAACTTATTAAGTTATCATATCTTCTTATCTTATCTACCAAACACTTTATTATTTACTATTCATATTATTAATCTCTCACTATACATATTAATTATTTTATCCTTCTTCATCTCATACATCCTACCAAACGCATGCTAAGAGTTACGTTTAATTGCATAAATTTGATGATAGAAAATATTAATAATAATAATAATAATAAAATTTGATTAATTAATCTGATCAATAAATTATTTATGTAATTAAAATTAATTATAATTGTGTATATATATTTATTTATTTATCAACCATTTAGCCCTCCCTCGTTACGAACAAAAAAGTGGGGTGCACCCTGCCAACCAAGAAAAAGAAAGAAGAAAACGAGCTATTAAAATTAAATTTGAGAAATAAAGCCGCATGGGCCAAGCCCATTTGCAGAATATGTCAAGTATCTAATAATTGGACTAAAATGAAAATTATATACACGGCAACATGTAACGCATGGGCGTGCATGGCTTGAAAATTAACCCCAATACATGGGTCCAAGCCAGCTCAAATTTCTTGCCCCAAGTTTGACAACACCACTCTACGCCGCAAGCAGCCGCAGCGAGGGCCTCCGTCACCCTTCCCCACCGCTCTGCAACCACCACTATCAATTTCGAATTTGAGATTCCGGTATGAATGACAGTCGTGCAGCAGCGAAGAGGGAGACTCACAGCAGCCTCGCGACTCACGGACGGGCGCGCGCAGCCCTTTCCGCTCCACCTCAAAAACGACGGACGCGCACTGAGTGATCGCTCGCCAAGTGTTGTCGTTAAAATCCAGTTGCATATGGAAATCAATTACTCTTTGGCTTCCACTTATTTAGACAAATTTGTTTTTACTAGCAATCAATATTTAGTTATAATGATAGTTGAGTAAGATGATTTAGAAGGTTTTTAGCAAAGCTTATTTTAATTCGTTTATAAGTTCTTGAAGCTTATAAGATTTCATATCTTAAACTTAAAACATAAGAAAGGAATTAACTAATTCATTACATTCAAATGGTTGCTATTTTCAAAGAAAACGTGGCGTGTTCGAATTCTGATAGCTTTTACCCGAGAAAGGGGGAAGCCGATTCTACCTACTAAGATGTCTTTTGCAAGGAATGGAAATGAATGAAAAAATAATTTTTTTTTAATTAAATTGCACTATTATAATAAAAAGATCAAATTTGCCTAAATTCTAAAAATGAAGTTCGAATTTGGTTCAATAAATAAAAATCAAGTTCAAGTTCAGTTCATTTATTATTCGATTTAATAGTGAATTCGAATTTATTCGTAATAATATATATTTTATAAATTTGACAAGTTTGTAAAGTAGTTCGTATATAAGTTCGCAAACTATTTGAAGCTTGACAGGTTAAAGTTATATTCGAACATATTTGTGAACTTTTCGAACCGAATATCATTAATCAAGAAAAATAATTTTTGTTACTACCATTATTCGTTGGTTGTACAAAAAAGTTACTTAAAATTTATATTGGTCAATTTTCTTCATTTGCCCAATTGACCAAGATCGGTCCGCTCAGCTCGACTCGACCTGGCCCGCATGAAATTTTTAAAAAAAAATTAATAAGTCATTTTTAGAAAATAAATAACAATTATTTTTTCAAAAGTTAAAATAAACTTTATTCGTGATAATTGAGAATAAGGAATGATTAATCATGTATTGATGGGTTTACTGATTCTACCGAAATGATCACTCCTAGTTATTATTATATATGAGTGATGGGATAAAGAATGGGAAGCAGAAAAGATAATTTGATTGTTGGACCATTACTCCATATCAATCTTCCCCTAAAGTATTCTAGTATGAGGATGCAGCGTAAGAAGAGAGAGTGGTAAAAAGGGGTTGAAACGAAGCTGAGGCTATCTTTCTGTAGGCTGCCTCTGTAAAATGAATGCCATCCCAACTCACGTACAAAGATGGATCCTCGCATGACTTTGAAGGCGCAAACCCACACTCTGCTCTACCATCATAGTTATACTCCCCTCCTCCTCCACAACATGCTTTCAGAACATCTTCTTCTGAAAAACCTGCACTAATTAACCATAATCAACTACATACACATATATATGTTCATTAACTCAATCAAATCCAGATAATGAAGGGTACCGAATTCAGCGGGGGAGAGATACAAGCGAAGCGCAGCATTAAAATAATCGGCAAAGACTATGGTGATATGAGGATGCAGTTTTCGTATGCGGCTAAGTTCATTGAGAAGCAGTTCGTCGTGGTAGATTGCAAGATCGTTTAGCCAATTTATGCATCCAGTTCTCGGGTCGTAATCTTCGGGTTCGGTTGAATTCTGGAACTGTGTTAGATACACAGGCAAACATCCCATTGGTAAATTGCCAGGGACTACCATTGTCTTTGCACCAAACCTAATCACTTCCTGTTATTTTCTTGCAATTCAATTTGTGATACCATATGCATGAGATAAGAATATTGAATTGGGTATCGTTTGCTACTTACTTCAATGGTGGATCCGATGTAGTTAATGACTGGCTGGACGAGTGATCGGATGAATTGGGGATCTGTTCCTTGCATAATTGGATGATTGTAATCGTTGCCTCCTATCTCTCCCATTAGAATCAAAGACTTCTCCACATAAGATTTACCATCTGTTACCAACTTATCACAATCAATTACATATTAAAAAACAAAGGGACGTTAAATGATATATCTAAGACCTGAATCCAAGGAACTCAAATATACGAGATCCGTGTGTTATATGTTTTATGGAACACACGAATACTGCGAAATCGAATTTGTGGATTATGTGTTATAATGGGTAACATATGATCCAACGAATTTGATTTCGCGGGATTAATGTGTTATCTCGTTTTGCACATAAATACAAGAATCCTCCGAATTCGAGTTTATGATATGCGTGCGTTGCTTTATAAATTACATTAACACACGACTCTCGCGAACTCGCGTTCATGAAATTCGTATATTTTTATATAGTGCGTATAAACATATGAGGTCAAGGTCACTTAAAATAAACCTTTGAAATATGTAATAGATATGTAAAAGGGTCATTTACATGTAAAAACTATTACAAATGTTAAGTTTGAGACGATATGAAAAGGCACGACCCACATAATAATCTGATGAAAAAAAGAGAAGAAAAAGATTGGAACAGAGAGCAGAATTGAAAGATAAGGGCAAAATTGTCCCCACAAACAAACCCCCCCAGTTCCCAACTCAAAACCACTCTATCTAATTAATTTGACCTTAAAGAAGCATAAAAATACACAAGACAGAATTGTCGCGTGGAAATACGAGGTATAAGTGTTCCCATTCTTATAAGTTATAAGAGGACAGGCTCTACTTCATATATTTAAGAGACATGAGCTTACTAATTTCAGTTAATTATAGGAGGAGGTGTGTGGTGGGCCCAAAACTTTATCTTACTTTCGGTTACTACTAAAACCTACCAAAGATTACCACATGTGTCACGTGTGACATTAGTATGCACAAGCACTCCTATTTCTCTGCTTTTTTCTTTTTTAAGGGGGCGGATTGGTCGTGAATTTTGTAGGATTTCATAGACTTTTAAAATTTGGGGTTATCAATTCAAATTTTAAAAAGTTTTTCAAAATTTTGAGGTATTCAATACAGATTTTAAAAAGTCTTTTAAAATCTTTAGGTATTCAACAGTTTATGGACTTTAATAGTCTATGGATTTTTATGGATTCTCTTTTAAAAATATATATAAATTCTACTATACAAAATCTCTCATAATAAAAGTGATTTCAACAGATTCTCTCAAAAAATTTTACAAACCCTCGACTAGAGATAGAGATGACAATTTAGCCCCGCCCTACACAAGCTTGACCCGACATTAATATAATTAATATATATAAATTATAAATTAAATATAGTATAAATATTATTATCGTAATTAGTATATAATAAATATAAATTGATATATATATATATTAAATAACGTATACAACTAAATAAATTTGGATTTAATATTTATTTACATTTAAAAGTATAATAAATGTTAAAATATATATAATGCAATTAAAAATAATTATATATTTTTTATGTATTAAAAATAAAAAATAACTTTAAAAATTAATTAAAAAAATTACGGGTCTGGCTCAAGTCCACCCGATTCATATGGGTCTGGGCTTGGGTTCGGGCCCGACTGGGCCATGGGCCTATACATTTAACTGTGGGCCGGATCTGGGCATACGAAAGTCCAGCCCAGCCCAACACATTGTCATCTCTAAACCCGACCCTCTTTCTCCTATTTCGAGCCCTTACTAGGAATGATAATTTTACACGGTCCGACTCAAATCTGTCCAAACCCGACCCGATGACGTTATGGTCGGGTTTGGGCTAATATTTAGGCCCGACATACCCAAACCCGACCCAAATATTTAAATATCTTATATTAAAACATAAATTTAAAATAATATAAATATAATTCAATAAAAATAAATTAATAGATATATTAAATAAAATGTATGAGCAAAATAATATAAATATCATCATTGTTATTAATGTATAATAAATATAAATTAATAGACATATTAATGAATATTAAAATATATAAATATATTTTAAAATAAATTAATTATATATATTTTTAAATATGTTAAAAATAAAATATGGATGTCCGCTCAATCCACATGGGCCTGAACTTGGCCTTGAATTACAAGTTCGGTTGGGCCATGGCTGGGCTTGGGCCCATCAACAAAACTACATGTCGGGACTGGACATAGGGAAGTCCGGTCTAACCCAACTCATTGTCATCCCTATCCTCGTATTCTATAAAAGTCTACGTAAAAAATTATTTACAATCCAATCAAATCTATAGAAATCCATGTAAATCAATAAAAAAAAGTCTCTAAAACTTTACACAAACTCTGTGAATTTTTAAAATTTAGACTTTTTAAAATTCAAAAAAATTCTAAAGAATCCACAACCAATAGACCCCTAAATTTTGTCGGCAATGAAGACTATTTCTCTTCCCTTTCCTTAATCAATAAATAAATAAGTAAAAACAATAACTCTTAAATTTGAGTAATGGTAACACGAAACAATATATGGTCGAAATATCTTCTCTTTTTATTAATTTCTTTTTTTAAGGGGAGATGGACTCAATGTCCAATTCTAAATATATTGTACTCCATATTGTATTAAAATTGTTTAAAATTTAAAATATATAACAAGGAATATACATATACATTGAAGTGGTGTGTACTAAATATCAGAGGATAGATTAAAATTATCTTTTTTATTGAGATTATTTTAATTTCTTATCAAATTAATAATTTCTTATTAAAATATTAGTTACGAACTTTAGAATATTTTATGAATTTAATTTTAATTAATAAATACTAAATTAATTTATATTATTTCAATATATTCCGACTTACCCTACTTGATAAACGCTCCTGAAAGAATAAAAAATCTCAACAAATTGAAATGCAAAAACACAATTGAATGGTAGTATGTAATTAATACTTCATCCGTTTCATTTGTTCAAGCTCATTTACTATATTGGAGTATCTTAATAATAATAGTTTGTTTCTGAAAAAAATGAAATGTATTACCCTTAAAAAGTTAGTTACAGTATACACAAAAATATCACTTTTTTACGTGTCCAAAAGTAATGTGTTATAAATAATAAGAAGAGAGATTAAGTATTATTAACCAAAACAGCGATGAGCGATGTAATATGCTAAACAGAACAGCCTTAAATTTTGTATTACAGCTTAAGTGAGAGGTAGTTTGAAGAAATGTTACCAGGAATTGAGGCCAAAAACTGTTTAAACCATTCCAATTGAACTCCGAGAGACGCATTCGTTTCTGTAGCGATTCCCATATCCTCATAGATTTTGCTATCAAGTGCCGTTGCTCCAACCACCGCTAAATTCACTCCCTTACTCAAGTTCCGCCGCCCCCTTTCTCCGGCCATATACGCCTCCACTAGCGGCAGTCCCACACTCTCAGCTGCACAATTTCATTTCCCAAGGCGCAAACATTTCGGTCAGCTGCAATTGATTAATTGTGTGTGTGCGTGTCTGATAGAGAGAGATCAGATACCGAGGAAGTCGACGATGAGACGGCCGTCGGAGCACCGGCCGGTGGGGCGGCCGAAGTAAGTACGGCCATACGGAGGGAGCGAATAGTGCGGTGGATTATCAGCTGGAGAGAGCAGCCAGCCATTGCCGGTGTCGGTTATGGAATCGCCAAAGCTAATTATTGATTCAAAGCTTCTTCCTTCGCTCGACGGCGCCGCCGCCGCCGCAGCTAAAACGAAGATGATTGCAAATGAAAATTCCATTTGATTTGTGAGGTAGGCCCAGAGTTAGGTAGCTACAGACTACAAGGAAGAAGCAATTTGAAATGGTTTCTGTAACTAATCATTAGTTCATTACAACGTGCCACTCCAAGTTGGTAGTGTTGGGACCAAATTATTATATATTCCGTTACTGTGTTAATTGTTGACTGGTTGGTGAAGATGTCCAAAATTCATTAATGCCGGGCCTTAAACCAAATATTTATAAATAAATAAAAACTTTCATCTAAAAAGTATACTATAAAGTATTTATAAAGTGAACTTTTTTAAATTCATTTCCTTTTTTTTTGTTTTTTCAGCTTTAAAAGTGTATTTTTTATAATTAAAATTATCAATAAATTACTCTATAATATACTTGATTAAAATTTTATTTATTTTAATTTTAAAAAGTTTATTTCTACAGAAATAACTATTATCAGAACAATCAAGACTGTTTAAATATAAACAATTTTAGCTAGAGTGGCTACGGTACGATATACCTTATTAAAATCATCATACCTTATACATTACATTTACTTTCAGTATGGAAAATCTCATATCGTTATCTTACCATACTTTTTGGTATAACTTAGTTCGGTATACCTTACTTTACTTCAGTATACCTTTCTTTTACGGTATACTATAAACCTTTTTATTTAGAATATACGCATACATGAAACATACTCCCTCTGTCCCACCTTAAATGTTCCATAACTTTTGGCACCGCAAACCAAGACAACTTTAATTAACATTTTAATTCATATCTACTCACTTTCCTTACTTTCCATCTACCTTACTTTTTCCTTATTCTCCACCCAAAAGGGGACCCTAAATAGAAATTGGGACATCTCAGCTGGGACGGAGGGAGTAATAAACAACATCTTAAATAACATCCAACATATAAAAAAAAATACTAAGTAATCTCTCTGTCCCAATAAGGATGATACAAAACTTTTAGGCACGGTTATTAAAAATAGTGTATAAAGTAGTGTAAGAGTGATGAAGGTAGTAGGGATATAACTTTTACTATTTTTGGAATGTGTCAATCTTATGTGAGACATCCCAATAAGAAAATTGTGTCAAACTTAGTGGGACGGAGGAATTATTATTTTTATAATAACATAAATTTTGAAATTAACCACTAATATCAAATAATTAATTATTAAAATAGTAACTAATTATATTATTATATATCTACTAGATATAAATATATAAATCATAATCTTACTAATTTGGTCATATATACAAATAAATTAAGTATATTTTAATTAATTATATATTACAACTTATATTATATTTAAAATCTTGTAGACGTAAAGATATGATCATATAAAACACATATAATTTAAAGCATACGCTTGAATTATAATTATCTTTATTTTATTATAATTAATTATATAATTATTTAATTAGATTGATATGCTAGTTTTAGAAAATAATTTAGTAAAATTATATGAAACCAATGGTATATACCAATTTTTTCGATATATATTACGGTACAATATATGACGGTATACCACGGTATTTGAAAAACTAATATTTTTACCTTACTGAAAAGTTCGGTGTGGTATCATACTTTACCAAAAATTTCAGTATACCTTATATTCGGTATTTTACAATATTTTTTGATACGGTATATAAGAGATACCGTTTTTTCGGTAAAATTTGACGGTATTAGTTTTAGCTATGAAAACAAATTAAGTTGGTTAATAAATTATTGAATTGTGAAACAAAGGAAGTAGAGATACTATTATGTTTGCACACATATTATAGATTTGAGAAATAGTTATGAGATACACATCCATAATTCCATTCCGTACCCTCACACTGAATCGATTAATCCATCCCATTTTAGTGAAAGTAGAAATAAAGCCAACTGAAATACTTCTGTTTCATTTCGATTAAAAAAAAAACTGTAGAAAAAAAGGTGGGATTATAGGATTCTGTAAAATCTATTTTAATTCATGATTTTGTAATATTATTTTCTAATTCTTTTTTCAATTCATTGTTTTTTTTTCTTAGTTTTAATTTTCATGTTTTAATATTATTGCATATCAATTTTGTTTTTAATATCATATACGAATTGATTCCACAATCGATCTCTTCAAATATAATACGGATCTCATCTTGAGATCTATTGGAGATAGATGAATTATAGAAAGAGATTCTAATCGCGTTTTTGGGACTTATATGTTAGTTCTTAATACTTACGGGTCATAAATCGAGTATTACTCAACAATCGTAGATGCCCTATCAAAAGTATATAATTATGTGAATGAACTTTCACATTATTACATTAAAATTGATAATTAAATTTAACAAGTGAATTTCATTAATTGCATTAACATTATTAATTAAATTTAACAAGTGAATTTCATTAATTGATTTAACATGGATGTTATGAACTGGAATCCGCTTTTCTGTTTTGAATTAATTTTATTTTTTTGAAATTTATTTTCATTAATTAGTTATCAAAAATCATCAACACAATTTGGATGAGAGGGCAGAGCTTTTGGTTTCTACGTATTATCAAAGAGTTGAATAATATTTTTTTGTGTTGTCAAAGATTTGAACAATGAAAATAGATGGCGAGTGTCTGATCGAATTGATCAGGTCATGTAGGAACAAGGTTCGAATTGATCACTGCACTTCCACTTGACACCTATCGTAATGATAAACGGCTCGTCTCGCCTGACCTTCTCTTGAATTCTCAAAACTTCTATCGCTCCCTCCCTCGGGGCAGAGAACCCGTCGCTGTCTCGACTGTGCTACCGGAAGCTCTGGGAAGTCTGGAGTAGGAGAGCACTCATCTTGTGGGAGGGGTATTTTTCAATTGTGAGTCTTTATGGATATACCATACTCAACTTATTCTATGACTACATTATTTTGTGTTCCAAAATGCTATCAATAAACATTCACTTCATTGAAACTTGATGAAAAATTTGTTTATACATCTCCTTCCCTTCCCATATTCGGAACGTGATTGCAGTAGCAGGGTGCAAATGAATACGGCAAAGGTTGAAAATAGCTTTTAATGATCACCAAGGAAAATGAGACTCAACTGAGAAACTAATTACAAAAGAGCAGTACAAATTAGCAGCAGCAACCAGATTTTATTACGAGCATTTGATAGAGTAAATCACTTCACTGCGGATTAGGTGGTCGGCTATTAGCAGCAGAAACGCGAGACCCCCATTCCAGCAATTCTTTGCTTGTGTCATCCTTGTGTACAAACACTTCGATGAAACACAACGAATCCTTATGCGTGTTCGTCGCCATTCCTATGGCCTCCACCAGTTCGTCTTCCGTTTTCACCTGATTTCCCCAACCAACTCATGTTAGAAACTAGAGAAAATAAAATATGCAACGACAAAGAAAGAAAGAAAGAAAGAAACTAAGACCTTAGCAGTCCAGCATTTGCCTTGTCCGTTGTGGATGGCGTCCACGAGGCCAGTGTAGTCCCAGTTCTTTATCACATTGTACGGGCCATCATGAATCTCGACTTCAATTGTATAACCTCCATTGTTGATGAGGAATATGATGCTCTTCTGTCCACATCTTATCATGGTGGATATATCTTGAGCTGTCACCTGGAAACTTCCGTCGCCTATGCACGCAATGACACGCTTATCCTTTGCAGCTTGAGCATAACCAAGAGTTGCGCCTACCGACCACCCAATCGATCCGTACTGCATCTGAAACTCGTATCTGCACCATTTGGAATATATATATATAGTTCGAACTGACACACCTCTTACTAGCTTGAATATTATGGTTACAAAGATGTTAGTTACCCGCAGTTTTCTGGGAGGCAGAGCTTTTGACAATTGAACCATGAATCTCCTGTCTCTGCAATCACTGCACTATTGCCGCTCAGCATTTCCTGTAATACAATCCAACTATCTCAACTTCATCTTGTGGTAATGCATATATATTAGTAGGACAATGGTAGCTTGAGGCCTTTAATTTAGTACCTGTATGTGCTTGAAGAGAATATTGACTCTCAACGGCTCATCTTTCTCACGTTTTAAGGCAATGCCAGGAGGGACATATATCCTATGGTAGTTCTCCATTGCAGTGCTGTTTTTCTTCAGCCTCTTGGCCAATGCAGTCAAGAAATCCGTCATGAAAACCCAACCGAAGGAAGGGCCGTTGCCTATGGTCACACGGTTAGGCTGCACGATCACGGATTTCTCCTTTTTAATCAACAGAGAGTACCCGACTGAGCTGTAGTCATTGAAGATCGGGCCAACGAAAACATATGCATCAGCAGATTCGACAATCTCCCCGCAGAAGCTGGTGCTGACGGCGCCCCAATACGTGCCAATGAAGTGCGGGTGGTGCTCCGGAGCAAGCCCTTTTCCTGAAGGCATAACTGCTATTGGGTAGCCACTAGCATTTGCTAACTCGATGAAAGCCTCTTGCGCCTTGGAAACCCTTAGCTTTGGACCTCCTATGATAACTGGCTTAACTGCTTTGTTCAGAAACTCAGCTGTTGCTTCCACAGCTGCTTCTAGACCAACTTGATTGCTCACTCTGTTTCAAATTCAGAAACAACGGGATCAGACAATCTAGGTGGAGTCTTGACTAGTAAAAACACTTTCAATAAGAATCATAAGATGGAAAATAAGAGAGAGGGGAGGGGGAAGATCTACTTACTTAGGTGCAAGATAAAAAGGAACAGGTTCCCTTGCAAAAGTGGGGTGAGGAATTCCAGACAAATTGCAGCCTATACTTAAATACACAGGTTTACTTTCCTTCAAGGCAGTGGAAATCGCAGTATCTATCAATTCATGTGCATCTTCCAAGTTATTCACCACCGCCTGCAACAGTTCCACTGCTACTATTAGCTTCGCCAAAACACTAATTAAATTCAACCGTGACTTAATTTCGTTTACCTGAGCGCAAGTGATAGTTTGGAAGCAGCGGAGCTCTTGGCTGAAATCAGGCAAGCCGATTGTGTGGTGCAGGATTCGATTAGTCCCGTAATCGTTCGAATTAGGGCCGCCGACGATGCAGATGACCGGCAAGTTCTCGCTGTAGGCGCCGGCGATGGCGTTGAGCACGCTGAGGCCGCCAACCGTGAAAGTGACGACGCAGGCGCCGACTCCGTTGGCTCGGGCGTAGCCGTCGGCGGCATATCCGGCGTTGAGCTCGTTGCAGCAGCCGACAAGGTTAAGCTGCGGTTCGTCGATGAGGTGGTCGAGCAGGGTTAGGTTGAAATCGCCGGGAACTGAGAACACGTCCCTCACGCCGATCTGGACAAGACGACGCGCCAGATGTCGCCCCAGCGTGCCGTCGGCGGCGGCTGGAGCCGGGTGAGGCAAGGCGCCGATCACATTACTCGCTTCCATTATATGTGGATCAATTTAGAGAAAATTGGTTTGATTGTAGTTTTAGGTGATGAGAAGGGGAAGAATTGAGGGGTTGATTTATAGGAAAGGTAGAGATATTTTGTTAGCTTTGGAGGAACTCTCTCTACTCAACACTGTGGGCAGTGTTCAACAGTTGGAGAAGAAGAAGATGTAGTTAAGTATTTGATGTCTAAAGCGGTATTCTCTTTAAAAATCGCGCCGCTCTGGAAACTTATTTCATTTCCTTTATTAGTATTTAATTTAAATATTTCATCAAAATGAAAAAGGACTCATTAAATAAATATTTTATATTACCACATTTAAAAATAAAAATAATATATTTTTAATGGACAATCTAAACATTGTAAAGTATATTTTTATTAAAAAAGAATTCATTATATATATAATGCTATATCATCAAGACATTGTTTTGTATGATGATAAATGCCAAGCAATAATTTGACTTTTGGGAAGAAAAAGTGACAAAATAGGGAAAAGTAGAGGCGGTTTTGGTATAATTAATGGGTTGGAGTAAAGAGTAAGTGGATTAGTGAGCGAGTGGGCATAATAATTCGAAAACAAGGTACATAAAGATATAGTATTGGGTGCCGACTGCCGAGCAGTCACCACTGACCAATGGTTTACCTTGATTTGTCCGAGTACACGTGTCGGAGAATCATGACAAATATACTCCTCTATTTCAATACAATTTTTTTCTTGACTCATTACGTATGCAATGGCGTCGGTCATATTACTCTGATATTTATGGATTTGTTGATTTCCATAGGAATAATTATTTATGATTATGGTTACATAAGAGTCATGGAATGAAATAAAGAATAAATGTAAGAGTGGTCATTTCTGGACCAATCCAATATACCAATTATACCTTAATAATTTGTGGGTTTCTTTTCTTGGAATTGTTCTAACTGTTAAACTTGGAATTGGAAATAGATATTTAGGCCCCTAATTTTGCCCAATTATACCAATTTTTTTGTTTTCATAATATTTGTATTGGACTTGTGTCATGGGGTGACGGGTGGTTCCAAATTTTTTTGTCACTGTGCTGGCGCCAAGCCCTCAAGCTTGACCAATCCTCTCAAACGAGCATTCACGCTCGTATTTGGATTGATTGTCCGAGTCAAGTCTTACCTACGAATCACATTTAAGCAGCGGAACAATAAAGACGTAGAGACACACTCAAATTTATGAGATACGCACTCCCAACTTTTTTATTTCTCACACAAAAATAAACCATAGTTTGCACACAATCAATCTACTCTCACTAAGGGTATGCAGCTTAAAGACTATCACTATTTATTGAGTTTGTGAAGGACAAGGCCCCATCAGTAGGCATCAATAAATCTCGGCCATAGCATTCAAATTTGTCGCCATGTGGCACCATCCGAAGCCATCTTTAATCGGGTCTTGGGCGTAGTAGGCAAAGTGTGCGTTAGGGGTTTGACTCAGCCTCTAACTGCCCGCCCACAATTCAGGCTCACGCGGGTTTGACTTGGTCTCGCCCGCACTCTGTTCGCCCATTTCTCGGCCGTTGGCACGCACTCTGTTCACCCATCTTGTCCTCAGAGCCCGCGCGCGCACATTTCTCGGCCGTTGGCACGCGCCACTTGGCAAGGTCTCGGCCACTGGCGCACACCACTCCCGCACATCCTCGGACATCTCTCGCTCATCTTTGTGTCCTTCCGCTCGGTATCGGGCCTCGGCACCACACCTCAGCCATGTCTCGGCCCACGTCTTGCACCTGTCTAGAACATGTCTCGCACATGTCTTGGCCCATGTCTCGGCCATGCCTTGGCCCATTTCGCAGTTAATGTCTTAGTCATGTCTTAGCCCATGTTTCAGCCAATGTCTCGCGCGCCATCTCTCGCACATGTCTCATGCCATCCTTGTGTCATTCTGCTCGACACTTTGCCTCGGCAGGGACTCGGTCATGCCTCGGCCGTGTCCCGTCATCACCCGCGCGCAAGGCTCGCGTCACGCTCGCACGCCACGCCCGGCAGGACACGGCGCCTGTCTCGGCATCTCTCGGACACCTCTCGGCCAACTCACGACCGAGTGATGTGTGTGTCTTCCAAACATCCCACGCACCATTCTTGTACCACTCCGCTTGACACGATGGGATAACACTCACGTTGTCCCGACGCAAACGCCCTTCACCATGTCACGTCGTGTCTTGGCACTACGTCTCGACACTACTTAGGCCGCATGCTTCGACCATCTTCTGCGCCATCACTAGACCACGATTTAGGGGCGTAACAACTAGCCACTAGGCACTACAAATTAGGGTCTTTACTAACATATGGATTTTAAATACAGTCCCATAATCTCTCTAATTTAAAATAATACAATTATAATTTTTATAATCTTAAATTTTAATAAAAATTTTACTTTCCTAATACAATTATATTTTTTACAATTTTCATCGTCTATTTCACGGCATACTATCAAATTTATCATTTCATTTAATGTTTGTTAATAAAAAATATTATAATATATATAATAAATTATATTTATATTTATTAGCAAAAAATTATAAAATCATATATTTTATTTTTAAATTTATTAGTTCTAAACATTAATTAAAATAGCATTAAATAAATTCAAACATATGAAACTAAATTGAAGATATATATATATATATATATATATATATATATATATATAACAGAGATATCAAATAAAAATGATTTTTTATGAGAGTTCAAGAAAATTAAATCTTGAATGTTATACTCCCTCCATTCCTTAAAAAAATTCACATTTTGACATTTTCGTCTGTTTCTTTAAAACATGCACCTTCAATTTTTGGACATGGTCTCACCTTTATTTCACTTAAAAACATGGACCATTACAATTAAAACACTTAATAATATTTTTTTGTGGATCACAATATCCACTTTCTACAATTAAAACACTTAATAATACATTTTTGTGGATCTCAATATCCACTATCTTTTAAATCAACAACATTTTCTTAAAACATATGTCAAGTCAAATGGTGCATGTTTTTAAGGAATGGAGGTAGTATCATTTAAGTCAATAGTAAAATATAATTTTTAAAATTTTATTAAAATATAGTTCTTAAAATGTGGAATTTGTAGTTTCGTATGCATTCTCTAATATTTTTAAAAAATTATATTAAAAATTAGGGGTAATCGGTAAAATTATCCAATTTCATAAAATAAAAATAAAAAATACTCACATTTTATGATGAATTCATTTGCTCATGTTATTCAAGTTATTTTGAATTTGAATAACATGAGCACATGATCAATTTCATCATGTTATTGTAAAAAGTGGTTATTTTTTATTTTTTATTTTTAAGTGAGTATTTTTTATTTTTGTACTTATCAAAATTGGTATTTTAGCATTTACCCCTAAAAATTATTTCTTTTACTTTTATGTAGAATTTACCTTACCAATTATGATTTATTAATTAGGATATAATTTAATACTTATTAAATATAAATAAATAAACTAGATGATATAATATAAAATTAAATTCAATCTCATAATTTAAGAAGTTAGTTAATCACAAATATAACAGAAAGGCATTAGGTATTTTTATAAATAAAAAAAATGAATAATTTGAATTTATTTTTAATTAATACAAACAATTTTTTTAATATAATCATTTTCTATATATATTATAAATTTTCATAACAATACGCACATATCAAAGAGGATTAAATGCAATAATTTTTTGACTAAGTAATACTTGTCGTAAATGACATATCTAGGCCAGTCTAGTCTAGGGGTGTAATTGAATCGAAATAAATCGAATACAATTAGGTTTAAATTTGGCTCGTTTAAAATTTTGAAGGCTCGAGCTCGGCTCAATTTCAGTTCAACTTTTAAAAATCAAGTTCGAGTTTAAGTTGGTAAAGAAAAATCGAGCTCGAGTTCGGTTCGTATATTATTCAATTTAATAGTGAATTCGAACCTGAATTCGACTTCTTTAAATATTCGAATCTGAATTCGTTAAAAAGCTTGTTTATCAAATTATTTGAGTTAATATATACTTTCTCTGTCCATGAATGTCGTTTACACTTTGACGTGACACGTGTTTTAAAGTAGTGTTTTGACTTTGTGTTGAAAATTGGTTAGTGGAGTTTGAGTCTCACTTATTATATTTTTAATTGAGACATGTGTATTGAGTAGAGTTTGAATTACACATGATTTATAATTTTTAATTGAATTGTGTATATAGAATATTTCTTATAAATGCAAACTTTCGGTTAAAGGCTTCATTCTAGAGCCCTAGGGCTCTTATTCTACATTCTATACTTTTATTTTACATAGTTTAAATTCTAGATTAGTTTTCTACATCCCAGAGGAGAGATCATGATCAATGATTGATGACCGAAGATCAAGAGTTCTACAAAGGGGTTTTCATGTTCTCTTATTTCTTTCTAGATTTATTTTGATTCGTTTATTCTTTTATTGTTTCGCGAGCCCGTAGGCTAGTTTATTTTGATTCGATCTTATTCATATTATTGTTTGCCTAAATAATAATTGAATTTCTATACGAATTATTCAGTGTATTTTCGTTTATAAGTCCTTGTGGATACAATATTTTGTGTAATACCCCACTCTTTTAATCATTGTATTAATCGAGTTTATTTATATTAGAGTTCTCATATCCGTTAAGAATTATAAAACTCTAATGTTGAGTTTTATTTTAGGTTATTAATTTAAATCGAATAACGATTTAAACACGATATTTTAAGCGGATCGATTAAAAAAAAATTAACTAAATAAGATCACTAAATAGACTTAATTGTCTAGTTAAATGATAAAAAGGAAATATGATATCAAAACAAAACAAAACTATTAAATGATTATTTATAACAAGAGATGTTCCAATTATCATCTACAATAGGATTATCCAAGAGATAAAACGACAATGATAAGAAAATTTGTGTAGTACATTTTAAATATCTCATCTTCAAATCTTGTAACAAATCTTACAACTATTACAAGTCAATAGAATAATTTACAAGTGAAAATGATTCATCCTTCTTTCCTCATACGTGTGGTTCTCCTTCACCCACACCAACTCCTTTCACCCCAACAACATAGCACCATCCCTTTATCTATCACTCTCCCTTTTCATTTCACAATTCATTACCTACATATGAAAGAGTAAAAGAGAGCGTAGCTGCAGAAGATTTGCAGACAAAGTTATAACAAAGAGAGCAACATCAGCTTAACAAATTCATCTCCACTATCACTCCAAGTCTCCAGCTTTAACTTTTCTTCTAGCTATCAAGTAAGTGAGTTCAGTAGTCACTCAAATAATTATGCAGCCATGTTTATCTATCCAACTATTTGATATCAAATGCATGCTTTTACCTCAAATTATGTCTAAGAATTTAATTCATAGCATGCTATTGAAGATACTAACTTTCAACCCTTAAACATAGAAAATTAGAGCTTGACATCATGAAGGAAACAGAACCTTAACCACAAAGTCACCTCCATCGTAATAGTAGGCTCTTTGGACTTAGAATTCTAATTTTCATTTCACCAACAAACAAAAACCTAAATCTTTAAGCTAGTAGTAAAAGAGATAAAAAGAGTGAGATAAGGAACAAACCTTACCTTCCACCACAAACGAAGACGGTTACTACGCGGCTGTGGACCGAGATGAGACAGCAGACCCCGATGTCGCACACGGTGGCTGCCCGTTGGGAGCAGCGACGCAGCAGCAAGGTCGTGGAGGAGCAGCAACGTGTCGGACAGCTTCGAACTACCTCAATCAACCTCGAACAGCTCCGAACGGCTCCGAACAGCCTTGAGCAAGGTTCGGACATCCTCGGACAGCCCCGCAAGACGCTGGACCGACCTCGAATGGCTCCGAATCAATCGAATAACTCCGAACAACTCCGACCAGCCCCGAACAATTTCGAACAACCCCGAACCGTCCCGCATTGCATCAAATCACTCCCGAACCACCTCGAAACCAAACAAGAGACAATAAACTTTCCCAAAACAGAGAAACATGACATTTAGATTTGTAACTAATTATACTTGGGAATGAAACAAAGCAGCGGCGTGGGGGGGGGGGGGGGGTTGCGACGGCGGAGAGCTCTGGGGGAAAACGCTCTCGAGTGCGCTGCGGCAGCGCCGGGGAGGGCTGCGTTCCGAAATGAAGGAAGAGGCGACGTGGTGATGGTGATGGTACGCGGTGGTGGTGCAACGTGGTGGTGGTGATGGTGCGCTGTGGTGGCAGCGACATAGTGGTGGCGATGGTGCGCTGAAGAGTGATGACCGACGATGCGAGGTCTTGGATTGAAGTTTTGGTTGTGGAGAGCAAAGTGAAGAAGGAAGAAGGAAGAAGAGGCGATGGGTTAGTCTGGGGAAAGAAGAGAAATGTAATAAAAGAGGTTAAAGTGAGTTTGGGCCAAGTTATGGGCTCAATAAAAAATTTTAACGGGCCAAGCCCAACGAAATTGAATGGGCCAAAATTTAAATAGGTTGGCCTTATTAAGTAATGCTAATGGATCTCAAATTAATGTTTGGACCCATAATTTATTTAATAGAATGATTTAATTTAATTAATCTTGATTAATCAATTTAGTAAGATTTGATTAATAATTATCAATTGGAATAATTATTTAATTATGAATTATTAATTAATTAATAAAGATCAAGAGTTGAAGCTCAATGCAAATAACAATTAAAAGTGGGAAATGAATAATTATTTTCCAAATATTTTATAGGATTTAATTATCTCGTTTTAAATAAGTAATGATAGCTTTAATTTATTAAATGCTATAAAACGAGCTAAGACTTTTGGAGAACATCCAAAATTCGTTTATAGAAAATAGAAGGGATATGAAACTCTAAAAGCTAATTATTAGCTTTTAATTAGTTATAGATTTATTAAATTCTAAGGTTTCTAAGTATATTATGAAGGTCAAGTACAACGTGTAAGCCAAGTTGAACGTGGGGGTTAGCTCGGCATTTCTATACTCAAGGGTGATTTAAAGCTACGGATTTATTCCAAAAGGTGGGTTTATTTTTCTCAAAATTATGTTTGAGTTATATAAGCTCTGATATTGCAAAATGAAATGTTATCCATGTCATGTTTTAATGTACGTTCAATTAAGTTTAATGCTCTGAAGTTAATCAATCGAGGTTTTCGGCTTGACCTAACACGTTAGTCGAAAACTGTGTACACGATGGGTAGTAGTGCAATGGGTTGATCTCCATTGTGTGCTGCTGTAATGTTAATGGGATTCTCTGGGTTTCGACCCGAAATCCAAAAGCAGAAAGGGATTCTCTGGGTTTCAACCCGAAATCTAAATGCTTAATTGACTCTCTGGGTTTCAACCCGAAGTCTGAATGTAAATGGGCTCGACAGTGGCAAGAGGTCCGGGGCCAAAGTAAGAGTAACTTTAGAACGTACATAACTGTGCACAACGAATGAAAATGATAAATGCTTTGACATGCTTAGAAGTACTTTTCGTTTTGAAACCTTCTAAGGTATGTTGTTCATGAATGGATAAAAATGTTTAGTTTTTATAAAATTGTTTATAAAATGCATAGCCCACTGAGTACACTAGTACTCAGCCCACAAATTGTTTCTAAATGTTTTCAGGTTAAGTGCCGGTGGTGACAGGTTGAGCTGAGGCGTGGTTGTTGTCATTCGATTGCTTTTATGAGTTGCTTCCGCTATGTTATTATGTTTTGTCATGTATAGTTCGTTTGTCGACCTATAACTTCTTTTGGTTCTGGTTATGTCATTCTATTCGATATAACTAGGATTGTGAACCTCAAATTCTGTCATCGAATAGCTTGTTGCATCGATTTGAATTGCGAGTCTTCTCGCTTATCAATTAATGGTTATGTTTGAAGTATTATTCGGGTTTCTTTCCAAATCAAGCATGCCCCCCCTTCTTCCCCGCTTCTTAAATCCCACCCCTAGTCGCACCCCGGCTTACGGGCCTTCCCTCGGGAATTGGGGCGTGACATTTTGCTTGCTCTATTCTACACCTATTTCTACATTTAAAATAATGCGATCAATGAATCGCCGAAGTCACACCTAAATGTGCTCCAAATCGGCAATTGCCGCCCGGTTCACCGATCTTGTTGTTCCTCCACGGCGAGCCCAACGCGGTCGCCGTTCTTCTGTGCTTGAATTCGGCGACCGAAGCCTCGGGTCACCGAACATGCTGCTCTTTGGCGTGAAATTGTTTTCTCATGCTCCGCGCACTCGTGTCTCGACTCTTGGTCCATTTCTTAACTTGACACGCATCTTTATTTGTCGGTTACACCACTCGGCTTCCAATCAATCATTTTTTACCATCAAAACCTATAAAAAGCTATAAAACACGACACAAAAGGTAAAACGAACATAAAATACTAAAACAAATAAAATATGACACGAAATACTCTAAATATGATAAGAGATTATATCAATCACATCAATAAAAACATGCAAAATGAGTGTTTATCACCTAAAGAAAATGTGTTAAAAACATCGATGGACAGATGAAGTATATTTTAATATTAATTTGACAAATTCGAGAACTAGTTTGTACATAAAGTTTGTAAAGTATTCGAAGCTCGGCTCGTTTTTAGAGTTCATGAACAAGCTCGTTAGCAAAGTTCGCAAACTATTCGAAATTCGATTCGTTAACAAAGTTCATAATCTTTTCAAGCCGAATACCATTAGGTTCAAGTTCGACTCTAAAAATAATTCAAGCTCGATTGGAAGTTCGAGTTTGATTCAGTTAGTAAACAAACGAATTTCAAACGAACTTTTATCAAAATGAATTCTAAATAATTCACGAAAAGTTTGATTCGCTTACACCCCTAACTCTGCCTGTACTAGTCGGATCACCACGGCCCCATGTAAAAATAACTTTATTTTTTTTATAAAAAGGAACGTTCACTTTGTATATTAGGCAAGTTTTGTATTATAGGGACGTCCAAAGTAATCCACATGTTTTATCACATAATGGTGTGATATATTTTAGTTTAGTACGTTATTGTACAATGATGTGATATCTTTTTTAAATATTTATAAAATTGTGACATATGATATAATTAATAATAATTTTATAATATAAAAAATATATTCTTTTATATATATTAAATTTTAAACTTTAATCATGTCACGTATTAAGGTCTTATTACTATAATAAGTAGTGTTATACGATTATGCAGCAGATGATATCATTTGGGTCCAAAGTGGTTATCCATGATGTCCTCCTTATATATTTGAATAGAATTTAATATTTCACTTTGATGTTCCACGTTTTATTATCAAACTAGTATTGCACCTGTACCATGCACAGAAATATATAATGATTATGTCTTAAACTAAATGTACACCTTTTATTTTCAATTGTAACACAAATTCTAAAAAAAATCAGTATTTAGGGAGAAAATCTAAAATTTCTAAATAAAAATAAATATAAAAAATTAATGAGTGAAATATAGATATATAAATATTAGCTGGAACTTGCTTAGTTATACATATTTATCATTACAATAAATATATAAAAAAACACTAATAAGTACATATTCAAAATTTATCAATTTTGGAAAAAAAAATTTATATACAATATTGACATTGACTTTTATATTATTTACCATCATTTTATATATTAATATTTTCAAATCATTATGACTACGCACTATATAAATATCAATATACAATTGTGGAATTTAATCGTGATTTTTACGTATTTAATCATTTGTTAAATTTTTAAATGAGACCCTTCGAACCGGGACTCAAAAAGGCGTTTAGCATCACTGATTGAGATTAATAAAAAATGGTGGCAGAATATTGAATGTATGTTTTTAATAATTATATCTCAATTTAAACACTTTAGTCGTCTCAAAAAGGGAAATGAACACACACTTACGCGATTTTAATTTTATTATTGATGCATATGGAATAATTATCTATAAATAATTGTTAGACAATTTATTTATTGTAATTTGAAAATATTTGTATGTATTTATAAATAACATCTAGTACTTTACAATTTAAAAAAAAATTGTTGATTAATGTATAAAATTTGAATATTGATAGAAAATGGAATATAAGTAATTTTACATTGAGTTTCACAAATTAAGTGTTAATTGTATATATTAAGTTTACTATATAGAGTAAATTTTTAATTTTTAAAAATATATAATATATTTATATATATGTATATATCCTATATTATGACTGGACACAATTGTTTATACTTATAATTTGTGAATAACTTATAAATGAATTAATCATCTAAGTAATAAGTTATAAATCTTTCATTAATGATTGTCACTAAAATTGAATTTAATTACTTTAATTGATTTTGTAATTGATTTCAAAATCAATGCTCTCTATTTTATATATATATATAGATTATAATATATTTTATTTATTTATTCATTCATTATAATTTTATATACTTTAGTTTAATTTTGTGTTCATCCCAATCAAATAGGATATATAATTATTTTTAATATTTAATGTCTCTTTTAAATAATTTTATAATCGATAAATTTGAAAATAAGATATATATTTTTATTTTTTTAAATAAATATTAATTATGATTAATTATAGTATAATATATTTTTATTTTAATTAAAATAATAAATTTGTTTGTGGATTGCTGAATCTCATACGGTAGTTAGTGCCACTTCATTATCCTTTCGGCACATATGACTGAAAGCTTGACTTATTAAGAATTTTGGTTTCAAACCTTTGCAAAGCTTGACTTACAAAGAATCTTTTGCTCAAACCTTATCAATTATCATCAATCATTTCTAAATACATGACTGCTTATCAATTAATCATCAATCGTTTCAGTGAATGTCCACCAACTCTGCAGTTAGATAATTATTTATCAACACATTCTTGAAGAAGAAAGAACTGTACAAGTGTGTTCATAAAAATTATTTGGAGAAACACTTGCCTCATTGATTCATCACAGGTAAAATCTACATTAATTAACAGTCTGCTGAGAAACTGGCAAACAGTACATAATTAGCAAGATATCATCATATTACATTCTCAAAGCAATTGTTCTAAGCTTCAACTGTGGTTATTTGAGATCAGAAGCGCCTGTGGTGATGGTGCTGATCAGGCCCTCCGGGGCTTGATCTCTCAGGCCACTCATGGTTACTTTGGCTCGTCTTAAATTGAGCTTCCAGTGCGCGCATGGCAATTGTTATAGGCTTCACGGGGAGAGCCACAGTCACTGTAGATGAAACCAAGAGCAACAAAGTTATAAGCAACATGAAAAACTTCATCATTAGTATTATTATTTTGTTTCTTAGCAATGTAGTATCTGACATATAAATAAGTTGATAACTGATCATATATATAGTACTTTGATACTGACCTTGACATGCTTTTTTTTAATCTAGAAAGCCACAATCTTTTGTTTTATGTCAACACATTCTCTGGTTTATACAACAGCCTCATCTGCAGTTGAGAAAGAAGAAGAAAAAAACAGATTGGTGCGCATGATGTGTGCATTAAACTAACCATGGAATGCAAAAGCACCTTGCTACAAGTCAAATGCAAGCATTTAAATAATCTTTTGTCAGGACTCAGGAATGAGGCAAGAGCTGATGCTTGATGACTTGAACAAGCCCAAATTACAGCAGTGCATCAACAGTGTTTGAGTAGATGCTGATGCAGAAAAACATGAACTCATTGGACAACTACCATTATTTATTAATTACGCTTGCATAAATTGATCTCAATCAATATCCATATAATATAAATTATATAATGCCTGCTTTTAACAAAGTAGGATACACAAAGAACACCTCAGCAGATCCAAACCATACCAAACATTAAAGATTTTGGATAAGGACGAAGGCAACTTTATAGACGTTTATCTTCTTGCACCCACGTTCATATGCAATTGCATGCAGTAGGAAAGTTCTTTCATTATTTATTGGAAGATACACAGTATAAAGAAACAGAATGTACTCTACCAAGAACAATATGATGTTCAGAATATCAACAGGGCTATTGCATTACTTGCTACTAACTATTGAGAACATAACTTCATATCATTAAAGATTACAATCAATGTCAACTCGAGAATGTAAAAACAGTTATATTTCAAGGAATCAAAAGACAAACTCCGCTCCGACGAACTAGGACAAGAGTCGAGGCTGTTAGTACAATTTCATAACTAGTTGGTGTGTTCAAATAAGCAAAAGAGTTTCTATAGGGGGGGTAATGATTTGTATATAACTTTGTCTAATTTTTCTTGAACTTGTTTTTTTTGATCCCCCTTCTTTTTCCCTTTTGCCACTCTATTGTTTTCTCAACATTTATATTGACAAGGGTACTTCCAGGAACATATCCAATGGAGATGCGATGGAGCCTGTAGCCAGAGGGATTAGAGCACGTGGCTACGAACCATGGTGTCGGGGGTTTGAATCCCTCCTCGCCCACAACCGGTCCAAAAGGGCTTTCTCTATGAGGAATGGAAGTGTGGATGAATCGAAATCAAATAGAGGTAATGAAATTGTTTGACTTTTGTCAAACATCAAAAAATTAAACAATACCCCGGTCTCTCTAATGAAGATTTTATATATCTCACATGACAGCAATTTCACCTATCTCCTTTCCTTCTAAGGAAATATGAAGGCCATGCTCAAATTAAATGGCCAACATCACATCACATCCAACTAGATAGAAACATAATATTATCACACCAGAACACTCAAGTCGCTTACATCACAATTAACATATAGCAACATCCTCTTTCACTTCCAATTTGTCTAAGTCAGCATTGTACACGAGAGTTCATGATTCTAGATTCTTTTATTCTTACAAAATCCAAGCAAGAGACGAGATGCAGACTTAATTGGACAACCAAATCGACTTGATTTCACTTTAATGGAGATATGATATAATTAAGCAACTCAAAACTCAAAAGCTGTTCGATCGGAACCAATAAAATGTTTAGCAAACGTCTATCGAGGCACATCTTCAACATGCAGCAAAATCATAAACTTGCTAACACCTAATACAATTCAGTTAAAAATTCGTCGCATTAAATCCGCAATCCTCTAAAGTGACGACTTATCTAAAGTGCTTCCTCAACATAGCAGCAGTGCTAGAAATCCTCAAGGCAGACGCGTCAGCTCTTTTACTTCGATTTCGTATTTGGTAAGCCAGAAGGACGAGGAGGAATACAGAACGTGCGTCGAGTACAAATGAGGAATTTATAAGAGAAGTAGGTAGGCATCCTGGTGTAGTGTGGAGACTGGTGATGTCAGATAGAGGCATCCTTAGTTTTCTCTTCTTGTTTGGAGAAACCTTGGGGAATGCCGTCACTGCCTTCTCCGATGGTGAAGGCGGGATGTTCTCCTTGTTGCAATGAAAACGAATTGCCATATTTAGGGGAGAGATTAGAGAGAGAAGAGGAGGGGATGCTAGAAATGGGATGAGGGGAAGCGCAGTGCGGTGCATACATTATATATGTATGTATGTGTGGGTGTAGGTGGGAAATTGTGTGCATTTGGATTTTGGGATTTGGTTTTGGAGGGTCGAATTGAATTGACAAAATTTGGAGTTTGAATGAATTGGGGAAACTGATTGATTATTTAGTGATGTTTGGAATTGGGAAATCAAATATGAATGGAAGTATTGGCGCCTACTTTTGTTTTGTTACTCTACTATACATTAATACCCGCCATTGCTAAATGCCAACAACACTCTTTTGCCGTTATTCAAATATTTAGGAAATATTTGGCTCTCTCGTTTCATGTTACTGTTTCTCTCTTTTTACTTCTTTTTTTGTTTTAGTGCCAACTCTTTTCAAGGTTAGAATAGAATGGATGCTGCGTGCACACGCAATGCATCCTATATTTTTAAATTTTAATTAGAATTTAGAGTGGGTAAAAATATGACGTGGCACGCGTAATATTCTAGAATTATATTAAATAAGGACGATTTGATTTGATTTGATAAATAAATTTGTGCTTTATTTAATATGACAGTATATTGTATTATTTATATACTTAATTTATATAAGAAAATATTATATTAAATATTTTACAATTATATTTTCAAATTAAGTTTCTGTTCTACTAATATGATTCTACAATATTATATATACAATATGATATTTTTAACAATAATAATTTGTACTTTTTCTATCCCACTAAAAGTGGCTTAGTTTGACTAAAAAATTCTCACAAATTTAGTCCAACTATACTTGAGACGGATGGAGTATTATAAAATTATAGCCGTTAGAATAAAAATAGCCACCCAATAAACAACATCCTTTCTACCCTGCTCAAGTCTTAGAGCATGCGCAGCGCTAGGAGTGCGCGCGCTCCGGGCGGGGGTGAAGGGCAGGAGTTTGGGCGTCTGGGGGGAGGAACCCCCGCTGTGGGGAAGGGGTTTGGGAGATGGGATTGTGTCCCGTGAGATGGCCGCTGTGCGCGGGAAATCCACCCGGGTTTCACCGCTGCGGCACCCAGTTTTCCACGCCCCTAGTTTTTTTTTTATTTTCCTTTTTTTTATTCTTTAATTCATCAATAAATATCTTATTTCAATCTCACATTTTCACACATCTTCATCCATTCTTCAATCTTTCAACCATCTTTCTTCAACTATTTCTATTACAAGTTAGCCCAAAAAATTAAAATTAATGAAATTTTAATTTCTAAAATGGCTATTTTAATTTAATGTTATTTAATTAAATAAATTAAAATATTAATAAAAAATTAAATATTTAATTTTTTTTCATTTTTATTTATTTATTTTATATTACAAATTTAAATTCACAAATTAAATTAATATCATTTTCTCAAATTCAATCATTCTATAATTATTAAAGTAGAGACTGTGGAAAGCCAAAGTGAGAAACCCCCACTCCTACCTACCAACACAATCTCTCAAACCTTACCCAAAAAAGTTTCATTTATTTACCATTATGCCACATAAATTACTATTTGCGCAACCCCACTGGAGATGCTCTTATAATCACAAATATTTATGGCAATGTGATCATTTTGAAATATATTAATTTTGTACATTCCTACTTCTTTCTTTCTCTTTTTAGTAGGATAAAAAGTTATTGTTGGTCCCGAAACGAGTTTAGCTGAGTGTATGGGGGGGGGGGGAATACACCAGTCTACTTTTGTCAATTAAAACTTTTGTGCTCCTGAACTGAAGGGAGGTACTTCAGTGTAGAGTTGAACTTTCAGTTAGCAATCCTTCAGTCTACACTTAGTGTTTGACTGATGGACTAATAACTTAAGTGTGCGGAATGTGGTGGTTTAAATCTTTACTCGTTTACTTCAGAAAACTTTAATGCAGGGTTTCTCTTTACGCTTAGTCAGTATTCAAGTTATGATATACAATGAAAAGGCAATACTGAAAGTAAAAGAGAGAGAGAAACACAGAGATTTGGTTTGCGTGGTTCGGAGATAAAAACTCCTACGTCCACGTGTTCTCGAGGTTAATCGAGGGTTTCCAAGTTAATGGATAAGTCCTTACAGTGATTTTACAGATGACTTAGGTAAGTCTAATCACTCTTCGGTTACAGGAATATATCGCTCTAGAACACTAGAATGTAGAAACTGAGGGCTAGGTGTTCTTTTCTGAAAGTTTAGAGAGTAGAATAGCGATAGAGAATTTTTTAGCAGAGTAACCGGTATTTTGAAATGTTGAAGCAATGGGGTATTTATAGTGTTCTCTCGAAGATATGACCGTTGAGAGAGAGAACTTTAATTTGAAATCTTCCCGTTGAGTCTTTGTCCTTTTTGCCATTTTTGGTGTCTGCAGCAGGATTGTGTTCACCAACTGAGATCTTTGCCATAAAAGGAAAGTCCTACGTTGTAGACTGTGACTTCAGGGTGAACTTCAGAATATAGACTTTAGTGCAGACTTCAGTAATAGTACTTCAGTGGCAGCAAGACTTTGGCTTCACAACTTCAATCTTCAATACTTCAGTGGAGACTTCAGTAGAGAGGTCCTTCAGTATTGGGATCCTTGAATCTTCAGTGTGGGCATCCTTCAGTGTACCTGAAAGGTAGAACTCCTTAACAGGTGAGTTCTTCAGAAAACACTAAGATTCAGTACTGGTCTTATAACATCTTTCAGGGGAGGTATTGGAATCTGAATCAAAACATTAAGAATATTTCCCAACAGTTACATTCACTTTCTCATTTTATGAGATATACAGCCTCTTATTTGGGTTTTTTGTAAATATTCAAGCCATTTATATAAATATTATAGATTTTATAGACATCAATTGTATTGTGGATGATTCTTTGAATTCCATAAATATGTAGAAACTAATAGTTCGATCAAGATACGGATAATAGTGTTTATGATCATGCTCACGTTAAACCACGGATTCACGATTCTGAATCGTAAACATTTAAGAAGGTTTTGATTTCGAACTAATGGTTCCGATTTTGGACTATCAATTATTTTTGAACCACATTAAAAAATAAGTACTTTTAAATAAATTTATATATTAAAATATAACTTTATAAGTTATAGACAATGATTTTATATTAAATATGAGACAACATTGAATTAAATATAGAAAAAATATATTATAAATTTATAATAAATGTTGAGAAATCAACTATTCGAAACCGACGGTTCATGATTCCAAATATTTGAAATCGAAATCAACTATTTCCTACATAATTATGGTTTGAAACCAAACCATCGAAGATGGTTACGATTTTTAAAATTACTGATTACAGTTTGATTCCAACAGTTGCATTTCTTTTGAACATAGTGATATAATAGCCAAAAACATTTAAATTGAAAAAAATAATTTACATTTGAATTATTATCATTAATCGTTTTATGTGAAGAAGTGAAAAGGTTCATTAATTTATTTTTTTGTTAAAATATAATATAATTAACACCTGCAAAAAAAAAGTGTATATTAACAAGGTCACATTTTTGAAGTCAAAACTAAATAAAAGAACCTCTTACATAATTACATGCTAAAAATTAAAAATATTTTATAAATAAAATTTTATTACTATATTTTATAACTTTTTATACGTGTTGCAACAAAATTCGTATTTGAGAATTTCTGAAAGCACATACATTAGTTAAATTCAGATATTTATAAAGTTATGATAATAAAAAAGGCAAGAAAAGTAAATGTATTAACATGAATTGAAAATTCCAAAATATTAGTAGTAAATTATAAAGATATCTCCTCTTACATCTCTAGTAATGTTTGATGTAACGATCCAGAAATCCGGAAATCTAATCCTCTTATCTTCACCACACACACCAAATACTCTTAACAAGTAACAACCAGCTCTCTCTGTCACTCTCCCATTTGGATTTCGCTTAATTCTACATTGAAAATACACACTACACGCGCTAACTCAAGCATGGCTGGGATGACAGCAACTTCCTCCACTGCTGCAATCTTTGCATCAAGTCCCATTTCTTCTTACTCTTCCAAGAATCCTTCCTGCTTCTCTCTCCGCACATCTCCAGGTAAAATTGCGCCTCCAGAAATCCTTTCATGTTTCCAACTTGCTCTTGAAAATTTTGCTTAACGTACAATGTTGCATTCGTCTTTTGATTTGTTTTGTGTGTTGCGTCCTGTTAAGAATCGACTTCTCGTTTCTTGAAATTTGAATGAGTGGAAATTGAAGTGGGATTGCTTTTTTTTTTCTCTCTCAATTAATTGATGTAGGGCTTAGTTCCGGGGGGAAATTCTACGGAGGAATTGCAGTTCCCTTGCAGAAGGGGCGCTCTCACTTACATGTCTCAATCTCCAATGTCGCCACTACTCCTTCTCAACAAGAGGTACGGATTTCTTGGTACTTCAAAGTGTTCTTTTATGCTCCGTTGAATTTCGTTTTATTGGATCTTACTAGGAGGGTGTGTTGTACTTCTATTGTGACTTAATGTTAATATGAGTTTAATGATGAAGAATTGCTTATGTAGTTCATCTTATCTCATTTTGGTTATGTAGTTCATCTTATCTCATTTTGGTACTCGCTTAATGATTTATGATGCTTATGTGCAAAACTTCAGGGGTTGCATGGTTAATGTTTCTATTTGTTGAATGAAATGTGGATATCAGATTCAGAAGCTAGCTTCTTCCAAGGAGAGCCAGAGGCCAGTTTATCCATTTGCAGCTATAGTTGGGCAGGACGAGATGAAACTGTGCCTCTTGTTGAATGTGATTGATCCGAAGATAGGAGGTGTGATGATCATGGGCGACAGGGGGACCGGGAAGTCTACTACTGTTCGATCTTTAGTCGATTTACTCCCAGAAATCAGAGTAGTCTACGGGGATCCATTTAACTCGGACCCAGAGGATGCTGAAGTGCAGGGGCCAGAAGTACGCGACAGGGTCATGAAAGGAGAAGAACTCCCCGTTGTTTCGACCAAGATCAACATGGTTGATTTGCCTTTGGGAGCTACGGAAGATAGAGTTTGTGGTACAATCGACATTGAGAAGGCTCTTACCGAAGGTGTGAAGGCATTTGAGCCTGGCCTCCTGGCAAAAGCTAACCGCGGGATTCTTTATGTGGACGAGGTTAATCTCTTGGATGACCATTTGGTAGATGTTCTGTTGGATTCTGCTGCCTCGGGTTGGAACACTGTGGAAAGAGAGGGGATCTCGATTTCTCATCCTGCCAGGTTCATTCTCATCGGTTCTGGGAATCCAGAGGAGGGAGAACTCAGGCCACAGCTTCTTGACCGTTTTGGAATGCACGCGCAAGTAGGAACGGTTAGGGATGCTGAGCTCAGGGTAAAGATTGTCGAGGAGAGAGCAAGATTTGATAAGAATCCTAAAGAATTCAGGGAGACTTACCTGGCAGAGCAAGAGAAACTCCAGCAACAAATTGACATGGCCAGGCTTGCCCTCTCGTCTGTTTCACTCAGTCGTGATCTTAGGGTGAAAATCTCCAAGGTCTGCGCTGAGCTGAACGTCGATGGACTGAGAGGTGATATAGTTACCAATAGGGCAGCAAGAGCATTGGCTGCTCTCAAAGGACAAGATGAAGTAACAGCAGAGGATATTGCCACGGTGATCCCTAACTGCTTGAGACACCGACTTAGAAAGGATCCCCTGGAATCAATCGACTCGGGCTTACTCGTGGTCGAGAAATTCTACGAGGTTTTTACCTGAGGGAGGTAAAACTTGCATCTGCTTTTTCCAGAACAAGGTTGATGTTTTGGTATGAAGTTTTTTGTGCTCAACTGTTCAATTTTAGAGTGGTTGAGCCGAAGCATGGCATGGCCTATTTGTACTGATACAGCTTTTTTTGTTATATAATGTTGATGGGCAAGAATAGAGGATCCTATGATCCAAGATTATTTCTGATTGCAATCAGTTTTATTGGAATGAAGTTGCATTTGTTGAAATCTTCATCCTATTATTTGCAATTTCTTGTAGTGGGTGTTATGATAGTAATACTCATTATTGGTGTCCCACTTTTACAACTATTAACCTTTTTCAACTCCTCCTATACATATAAATTGCTAGTGTTAAACTCTACTCTGTCCAGTTGTACTTATTTTCCAGCTATAAAACAGCAAGCATTTGTCATGTGATTTAAGTATTATTGTGGCAAATAGCCAGTGCAAGCAACTCTAAATCCCATACCTGCAAAATTATTTGAATGGGAACTTCTTTACAAGTCGTAAGAACAAAAGGCAAATTGCACCACACAAGTAAGGAATCGACCGTAGCGTCACTCATTTCCTATAACCAATCTTTATACTTACCGAAAGCGATTGGAGAAATAAAATGGTAGTATTCTATTAGTTTAAATACACGTTTGTGCAATTTAATAACAACAGTCCCGTAGCTCAGTTGGTTAGAGCGTTGGTCTTATGAGCCGAAGGTCGCGGGTTCGAGCCCCGCCGGGACTATTTTTTTTTGACCTTCCATAACCTGAATTTTGGTTGCAGGTTCGACCCCTATTTCGTTTGTATAGTTCTTATAATTATAAAGAAACGTAGAGTTTTTATATCTGTGTCTTCTATAGTCCTAAAATAAATTTTTTTGACCTTTTCCTCTGATATATACAATTTTTTTCCCACCTAAGTGCTTGAATAGATAAACTCATAGTTGTTTCAACCAGATTGTGTATACGTAGTTCTAAAAGAAATTAATGTATATATATGAAACAACTTATGGATTATCCTACAATAATAGATAAGCGGGGTATGATTTATAGTTATCTCTGCTTTAGGTGTATATATTATTTATGTGTGTTAATACTTAATAGGTTGTAAACGTACATGATTACATCTAAATATGCTTTACCATAGTTGTAACGGAATAAGTATATCTAGATGTGGAAAAAAGAAATAGAGAATAATATCAATAACCTAATAATATATAAGTTTGAGCAATAGGAATATTTTAGATTCGTGGAATCCTCATTCTTGGTAGTCCAAGTCTACCAATGAATTTTTCTACTACTTTATTTCACGTAAAGACGAACTTTGACGCTGCATCTAATTATAATTCCACTTCTTCCATATACTAGTATTTTATGTTATCGTTATGCACAAATCGCTCCCTAATCACCAACGTTGCTGATTTGATAGTATAACCTAAATAAATAGGATATCATCATAGACCACCTTTATTCATGATATATAGCCAATGCATGTCATTCATTATAAAACGTTAAATATAAAACATTCATGGTTAATAGAGGATCCCAACTCTGAAACAATTCAGCCTCTTATTGAGATATCATGTTTCTTGAAGATAAAAATCCCAAGGGATAATAAAATAGATAAATGTAACACATAAATATTTTGTATAGCACAATCATATGAGCTTTTTGGTTCTTGTTTTTTACTTCAACAGTGGATGTTTCAGCTTGAGATTATGAATTAATATGATTTTTATGTTTGCCTAGTTCGTTCAATCCTAGCCACCACATAATCTACATTTACTTAGCCTGCCGTTGAAAGGTTATAACTTCGAATTAATTACATGTGAAAATAATGTGCCAACTTAATTAGTAAACAAGACTGCATTTACTTTGCTACATATTCATTTGGTGGACATAAATTAAACTTTATTATGAAAGATTAAATCGAATTAATTGATAATCAATCAAAATACTGAAGGATGAAAATGATGCAATCTGAATAAGTTCAAGTGATGCTTTTAAAAGGGGACCATATAAAAATATATGAAAATTGAATATATAATTTATTCTAAGTTTTAGCTTTTGGAATATCTCTCTCTGTTTGTTTGATCTCGCATCACCAACGCCTTCAACCGACAACGTGCCGATTCCTCTAAACACATCCCTTCAAAACAATTAATGTGTCATTGGAATTGTATTTTTGAGAGTTTTTGCGCCATCTACAACCGGTGTGCCGATGTATGTGCAAGTGTCAACTCTGACAATGACATCTTCAGGCGATGACCGAATTCAAACAAACAAACTAGACAATGTACAAACATCGTCATTGTTGGAAGATATTGCACAACATGCCCTAGTTTCAACAAATTGTCTCCCATCATGTTAGATATCAGACCGAGTCCAACAAATGAGGCAAGAACAACAAGGGCAAAGGGTTCATGAGCGACTCTCACCCTTCCAAGCCCGAGCAAAATCCAATAGGGATGAAGGCGACCAAAAGAAAATGGAAGAATAAAGCACCCAAAGGAATGTAAAGAAACATTATACTCCCTCTATCCCACTTCATTAGTCTCACATATTTGGTCAAAGTGAGACTAATGAAGTGAGACGGAAGGAGTAATATTTATCTACAAGTGCCAAAGTCTTGATGGACTTGGTCATCAATCATATACTACTCATGGAATATAAAACCTTGATAAAAGACACGTCCAAAATAACTCTTGAACAACTCAAAATGTATATGATGATGGTGTATAAAATAAAAAACAAACGAGAGAAAATAATGTAAATTATTTTTCAAATGCAATTTTAACTTTAATGTAATATTTTATACTCCCTCTATCTCACTTCATTAGACCCATTTTATATTCAATTGAGTATAATATTATAATCAAATGGGTCTAATGAAGTGGGACGGGGGAGTATAATTTTTAATTTTTGATAAATTATTTTTTAGTTTAATTTATATGATTTTTAAATTTTATATTAATATTAAAATAAAAATTTAAATTTAAATACGAGAGTCCAAATCGAAAGTCTTTCTATAGATTATTTTGAAAAACTTCTAAAAATTAGTAAACTTTGTAAAAAATTTCTAACAATTATATTAATATAAGTCCTTATTGGTGCTCTAAGAGCATGTACAAAGGAGGTGCTAGCTTAGGTGGAGAAAATAAGCACTTCCCCTTAAATTTTAAGACTATTAGAGATCCCTAATTTAAGAAATGAGTTCACCTACAAGCACCTTGGTTTTTAAACGAAACTCATCAAATAATACATTATTTACAACTATAAATGTAAGATGTACATTAAAAAAATATAAAATAAATTAAATTGAATAGTATTAGCACCCCAAACATTTGGTAGCGTTGTGCATGCCCCAAGAGCATGTACAATGGGATAGTGATTATCCACACGATAAATTTTAGCACTCTCCCTTAAATTAACATATTATTGGGATCTTTCATTTAAGAACCAATATTCTCCTGCAAAAGTCCTTAAGCCTTTTTCATTTAATTTTTCCTTTTCCTTTAATCTTTTATAAATATTTTATAACAATTTTTGTACTTTTTATTTTACAGCTTTTTTAAAAGTATAAAAAGAGTTATATACGTTCCATTAAATAGGATTTAGCACCCCAAAATTAATATCTATAATTTTAATTTTGAATTGCTATGCGGCAAAAATTAGAAACCCAAAATGAGTTCTACCCATTGTGCCTCTAAGGATGGTTCTGCTATCACTGTCAAACATAAATGAACTTTTAATAGAACTACGGAATTCTTGCAAATTTGTATTTTGGAGGTGTCGGTCAATTAAGCCCCCTTAACGCAGGAAATACATTAACTTTTTCTTCAAATAATATGATTATACAGCGACAGTTGAGTTTCTTATTTGTAGAAGTGTATCCAATATTCAGGTTTGGTTGATCAATTTTTCTTTAATCAAACTTCATTTCATTTTCGACAAAGCTACCTAATTTTAGCACTTTATATTTCCCTATCTACCTTCCATTTCAAGTGTATATATATTTCCTCAAAAAAAAGAAGTGTGTATATATATATGCTTCTGTATTTCTCCTGTTTCACTCAAACTTCTATATCCCACTCAATCCAATCTTCATCACATCACTACCTCCACCTTCTATCATTCTTGGTCTATTGTCACCTCTTAGAGAAACCCTTCTGCCCAAACAAAAGGAGAAGTCTTCTTGTGGAGCCCATCTTACTACTTTGGTGTGCTACTTTCTGTATTGTATTCAAGATTCTTGAATCTCTCACGTTGTTCTGTTTCTCGACCGATTGTTCCTTTCAAGAATGTCTCTTGATGTAACATTGTAGCTTTTTTGATTGTTCAGAGGGTCCGATCAGTTTCACTTATTCTGCATTTACTATCTATTGAAACTTGATTGAATCAAATTCTGGCTATATTTGTCTTAATTCTGATTCCTAATGGAATCACTCTGTGTTTTTTTTGTCTATAATGTTGAATACAAGAAGCTGATATACTATATTCCGTTGATTTGACCTATGATTTCTGTAGGATCTTCACTTACCAATTTGAGCATTGAGTATGGGTAGAGGAGTTTGGTTCAAGAATATAATCAGCATAAAGAAATCAAAGGGAGATAAATTACGGAAACTGAAGGTTTGAAGCTCTAATATAATCTTTGGTTATAAGTTTATACCCTGTAGTTGTTTATAGTTTCCCGATTGAATCCATGGCCTCTTATGCAAGACGGACATCTGCATTTCTGAAATTGACACATGTTTCCATATTGTTGAGCAGAGATATAATACAGCTTCTCAAACCACAAATGGCTGCACAGAGGAGCTCTGCTCGGTTAATGTTGCTCCTGTTGACACTAAGATAGAATATGAAGCTGCTGTAATGATTCAGACTGCATATCGTGCATATGCTGTATGTTCCTATCTGTTGCTGTCATTTTAGTTTACAATGAATAATTGCTGTGAGCATACACCATCTTATGTGCACGATACAATAAATTCCCTTACCTTTATCCCTCTCATTGGCCTCTTCATTGTAGGTAGTAAAATGAATTACAAGTTCTGTACATAAGAGATGATTCATGCATGAATACATCACTAGAATTGACTTTATTCTTCCTCTCCTGCTGTAGGCGAGGAGAAGTCTTCGTCGAATGAGAGGAACATCAAGGCTACAGAATATGGTGCAGCGTGATTCTGTTAAGAATCAAGCCTCCAGTACATTGAGTCACCTGCACTCGTGGACCAAGACTCAGGCGCAGATCAAAGCACGTCGTGCTAATATGGTAATTGAAGGCCGACTTAGGCAGAAGAAGCTGGAGAATCAGTTGAAGCTAGAAGCAAAGCTTCATGACTTTGAGGTAATCTAACTGCTTTCTCTATTATATAGATGATGAGATTCTCTCATTATTTCGTCAAACAGCCTTAGTACATCTCAACTTGTGATTTTAACACCAATGTCACACTTGTTCCCCTACTGAAATGTGGGACAGGTGGAGTGGAATGGTGGTGCTGAAACAGTGACAGAAGCCCTTGCAAAAATATATCAGAGAGAAGAAGCATCAGTGAGAAGAGAGCGAGCTATGGCCTACGCCTTTACTCATCAGGTTTGTCAACATATATATAGATCAACTTGTTTTTCATTTATAAAAGAATGCAAGAAGAAAGATTGAAAAATGGGTGCAGTGGAGGGCATGCACGTTTCCAAGTTTTGGATCAAGCAATAAAGAACTTAGTAAAGCAAATTGGGGGTGGAGTTGGATGGATCGCTGGATTGCTGCTAGGCCTTGGGAAAGTCGAGTTGCAGCTCTCAATAGCACCAAAAAACTACGGGCCCCTAAGCCCAAGAAGCCCGTTAAAGATACCTTTTCCCCTACAGGAAAGGTCAAAGGGATCTCTCCAAATGGAAAGACTCAAAGAAAAGCCCGCAAACTATCTTATGAAGCAGCTGCAGTTAACAAAGTGAGTACAAAAACTGAAGAGGAGATAACTGAGAATGCAAAGGAAAGCTCTTAACTTGAATCTACCCCCTGCCTTCAAATCAAATGTTGTTGGAAATGATTTCAGATCAATTCCTGTTTGTCAAAATGGAAAACTGAAATACGTACAGAGAATGTAATCCGAGCTTTACGGCAAGCTATGTTATCTTTACTGTCTTATTTTAATGTAAATTTATATTTACTAATTATTGTGATATAATGTAATTATAATTGTATTTGGAAATGGAATGTTGGTTTTTTTGTGCTTGCAAACCTGCAGAAGGATTTTTTGGTGAGATGGTTTCTTCTGTAAATTGAAGTTTTATGTTCCTTGTATGAAGTAGTAATTCCCAATGTAGTTATAATGTGAAACTATTTTTTGCTCTAAAGATTAGGTTCATTAGTGTGATTAAATACTTGGCCCATCGAGATGTACATATGCAGTCTCTCTGTGCTGATTTATATGCACATTAATTAATTAAGAAATGCACGAAATCGTGTTAGACAAAATTTGCTTGATAAATAAACATTGAGGTATGTAGTTTTCTAGAATAAGCTTTTCTTGCTACTACACCAACTAGAAGCATGAGTATCAGAGTATAGTTTTCATTTATAGACACTCACATGCACGAGAGTAAATGGTAGAAAATAGAAATTGATATGGAAAGTCTATTTGAATGGATCTAGTGGTTATAATTAATTTCTAATTTTTTGTTATAAACGTGTTGCAATGTTAATATACGATGCAAAATGGCAAATCGGTACTTATCCTACTGGATGGATTTGGTGGGATATTTAAATTGATACGAATCTCATAAATTATACAACTGTAATAAGGAAAGAGAAAATCGTCGTGTGTTTATTGTTGCACTGTATATTCACATATTTTACATTAGACATATATATAGTGTTGCACTGTATGATTACATGATTTGCATTACCATTTAATTTTGGTAGTTTGAGAAGTTTATGAGATATGATAATCTTCCAAAATATTTGAAAATTCTCCCTAATTTTGACTTTCGAGAATTTTAATTGGGAAATGCAACCGGAAACCATCACCGCATGCAATACCGATTTACGTCGTTTTCATTCCAACCAAACGTATGATGCATTACATTATATTTATTGATGCATTGCGGTCTGTACAAATCATAACTTCGTTGGGACTGAATTTTAATTTAAACGACAATATACAATTTACATATATATCAATGCAATTCACATGTATGTGTGGTGCAACATAGTATTATTAAACAGTACAAAAAATGAAATAGCATTGCAGTTTACGCATATATAACAATGCAATCTACGTGTATGTGCAACGCAAAGAGAGCAACAACAGTCAATTTTGCAATAATATTTTGCGAACGATGCAAAGCTGCTCCCACCGCTCTCGACCGCACCCCCTCTCGGTCGCGCCCCCTCAAACCCACATCGTTCAAATCCCTGCAACAATGTTTGCCGCATTCCACCGCCGGACCATGCCCGTATCGTGGAGGAGCACATCTGATGTTGAGATCCGCTCTCAATCCTTTGTTTTTCACGAGTTTTAGCAGGGTAGTGCCCACACGCAGCAACAGTAACGGTGAGAGAACGCGGCTTCCTCTAAATTGTCGGCCGGAATGTCGCCGTTTCGATTGAACTCCGGTGTAATTGTCTGCTGTTGTGACACCATAAAAGTGAGACGAGACGGAGAGAGAATCGGAGAAGGAAGAGATTTTCCTTCGTGCAAATTAAGCATGCGCATGATGTGTAGGTGGAATTAAAGATATCTTTTTATCTCTCCTCAATATAATTACTAATTAATGAGATTTATTATTTTTTATATCATGTTATAATTACATAAATGTTCTTATCATAATATTTATGAAATATTTTAATATATTTAAAAATCAATAAATCCGAATAGATCATAATCATTAATCTACTAAAATTAATTATCCAAATTACTTTCATATTTCCTATTCAAAAATCAGTTTATATTATCTACATACATCCTCTATATATATATGGAATGTCAATCTAAAGGAAGGTTTATGACAAATTGAGCTATATCTTTCTTTTCCAGAAGAAGAAGAAATGCGTTAACGCGGTTTCAAATGGATACGTAGCATCCATATATATATACAGAGAAGAAAATAGATGGATATCAATATCATATAGTAACTCTGTAATACTAATTGATAGCGGAGTTAATTCATATCATATACGTGTCTATTATTGATTGGCTCCTTTGAACTATATAGCAGTCTCTCACTCAGCTAGGGGTAGGGGTATCACGGTACGGTATACCTTACTAAAATCGTCATACCTTATACTTTACCTTCGGTATGAAAAATTTCATACCGTTACCTTACCATAATTTTTGGTATATCTTAGTTCGTAATACCTTACTTTCAGTATGACATTTTTACATACCTATACCTTACCTTATTTTCGGTATACCTTACCTTACTTCGGTATACCTTTCTTTGGCGGTGTACTAAAAATTTATTTATTTAAAATATGTGCATATATAAAACATAATGAACGACACCTTAAATAACATTAAAAATATAAAAAAATACAAAGTATTATTTTATAATAACATAATTTTCGAGATTAATCACTAATATCATATAATTAATTACTAAAAGATTAACTAATTATATTATTCTATTGTTATATATGTACTAGATTTAAATATATGAATTATTTTCTTATTAATTGGTCATATATGCGTGATATATTATACTAACAAATTAAGTTATTTTCATTAATTATATATTACAATTTATATTATATTTAAAATTAAGTAGACATAGTTATACTATCATATAAAATAATTTATATTTTATTATAATTATTTAGATTGATGTGTTAGTTTTAAAAAATAATTTAGTAAAATTATATCACAACTATTTAGTTATGTAACAAAAAATTATGTCTTATTCAATGTTTTCAATTATCAACAAAATCACGTATTTTGTAATTTGTCACTAATATTTATTAACTATAATTTATAAATAATTATTTTGTTATGATTAAAATTGAATATATATGTACATATAATTTTATATACACAAAAACAATATATATCATTTTTTTCCATTATATACTACGGTACGGTATATGACGGTATATCTCGATATTTGAAAAACTTATACCTTTACATTACCGAAAAGTTCGGTACGTTATCATACCTTGCCAAAAATTCCAGTATACCTTATATTCGATATTTTGCGGTATTTTTCGATACGGTATGCACGGTATACCGTTTTTTTGGTAAATTTTGACAGCCCTAGCTAGGGGTGTGCTGTCTGCCAATAAATATGGATAATTAAATTAAATGATTTATTTTTATGCAGTAGTAATTGTTTTGTACTAGACCAAAATTATTGCATCCATCAGTTGCGTTAAACTTGTTAACAATAATTAATTTTGCCAGCTTTACTCCATCATATGCGATCCAATACCTAATTGCACTTTGTTATTTTAAGGGATGTAATCACTCAACTCATTCGGTTTCGAATTAAATTGTTCTGAGTTGTCGATTTATTCCGTGTAGATTAAATTGAATTGAAATTTTTTTAAATTTAAATTTTTCAATCCTAATCCTAAAATATTTAACACACACACATATATATACAACAAATGGTTAAATAATAAATTTAAATATAAATAAATTTAAATAAAAAAGATAAATATAAATAAATATAAATAAAAAAGATAATGTGTAACACCCTAACTCTAATAATAATTAAATAAACTAAATCCTTTGTTAACACATTTGAATGCGAAAAACTATAATATAATTTTCTTTATATATAATGTGCACAACCTAAAAAAAATAACATTTGAACTTAAACCAACATATTCAAACTTTAAATATACATATCTCATGATAACATATCATGATCCAGATCGTAATATATAATCCGACCAAAAACTATAAAATAACGTTTCATAATATTTTCAAAATAAGTACTAAGTATGCATGCATAAAACATAATGTACAAAAACTGATACGTCATTCGACACGTCACGCACCTCCGAACTCAAGTACCTGAAAAGGTTAAAGTGGGGCATGAGCATACATAAAGTATACTCAGTGTGAGATCATATGCTAACATTGTCCAAGTTAATAAAACGGTAAGCACATATGGTATCATGACATAACATAACTGATTCGCACTGTGTATAATCAAGGACTGTGACGTCCTGAACCCTATTTACGGGCTCCTGGCGACATAACATAAATATTGCACAATAACTGAAGTGAGAGTAAAATGAGATAGTAGTAAAACAGCTCTTACTCATCACCAACTGATTTCATAATCACACATACAGCTAAACACATAATATTAAAATGGACAATAGTAATCAACTGTATAACTGAATTAGATCATCACACCTTAACCTTGAACTTGAATTGAAAATCAAGTAATTAAAGTCTCAACAGCGTCTTAGTCGCGTCGCACCTAGTAATCGCATGATATTAAGATACATTAATGAAAGTCTATAATTAACTTAAAGTAATTATTAATTTTTTTATACATATGTATTTCTTTTTATTAATTTAATAAATTAATTTTATTATTAAACTAAATTCCTAAATCTAATTTAAACTTCTTATTATTACTTAAAACATATTAATATATTAAATAAAATTAAACATGATATTATTTATTAGTTATTAATTTAATAGATTGGGCTCGTTAGTGATTGCCCAACATTAATGGAAAATCGTATCTATTTAACTAGTACAAAGCTTATCCATTTTAAGAATTTATTAGCTAAGCCCATCTTATCTAATAAAATAGCCCACACTCATAATATAGATCACAAGCCCACCTCTTTCCTATTCAATGTATTAAACCCTCTTCTTCTTCCTCTACCACACGCAGCAGCAACATAAAATCCCCACATCATTCATCTTCTTCTCTTAATTCCAAGTGTGGCTTTATCTCTCTTTCTTAATAAACTCTATTTTCCAACACACATAGCACTCTCTCAAATTTTCAACATTTCCCTCCCTTATTTTCTCCTATTTCCAGCAGAAACCATGGCCGCCCCTTTTCTCGCTTCTCGGTTGACAACAGCAGCCCGGAGCCGCCAGTGCCTTTGCCTCCTCCTCCTCCCTCTTCAACCAATGCCTACAGCAACATTAAGAACCCAAAATCCACCCCGTCCTAACTCGTTCATGCATGTCCGACTCAATCCCCTCTACTCGGTGACTTACCCTCAAATCAACCCACACAATCAAAATTAAATTTTTGATGATTCATTCTATTTCTTTATCTCTTCTAGTTATTCAAACTTTTGATGTAAATTCTCAAATTATGCTTAGGAATGAAATATGGATCTAAGAAGTCTAATGGGGAAATAGTGTTATGATCATTTACTGTGAATTTCATGCTTAATTGATAAAAGGAATTTGTTGAGAATTGAAATAATTCTTAAACTGAAGGAAAGGGTGGTTAGATACTTACTGTTTCGATCCGATGATAGCTATGGCTTTGAGAAAGAGTTTCTTTTCTATTGTGTCTCTCTCTTAAAACTATATGTAAATATATAAAGCTACTTCTAGTTGTAAATATCTTATTTAAGGAGGCGGTGTAAATATTTATAATATTATTCTAAAAATATACCTCCATCATTATCTAATAGGAAACAAATTATCTCATAGGAAATAAAGCTATGATTAAGGATTTGTATGTTGAAACTTTTTAATTTAGTCCCAAAAAAATTAACAATAATCTAAGTTCAAATCATTAATAATAATATCTAAGTAATATAATTAATGATAATACCAAGTGTTATAATATCTAGTTAAACTAATTAGAAATTCTTATCCAACATAATAATATTAATACTTTCTTGAATTAGAATTTTATTCATATCTATTAAACTAGGGCGCGACCTCGACTAAAATAAAAATAAGTTTGACATAAAATAAATAAATAAATATCACGAATAAAACTCATATAAAATTTCATATATATAAATGGGCTATATATGAAGAATACCCTCTTTTGTAACTAAAATTGAAAACTATCCTATTTTGTAAAACTCTATCAAAAGTACCCAAATTATGTGTTTTGGACCATAATACCCTTTCTTAACAAAATTTCTCCATAACCATATAGTTAAAACAAATTAATACTTCAAATAGTATAAATCATGCATTTCAATCAGGCCCATCATGCTTCCGTATAAATTCAATATTAATACCAACTGTTTATACCTTCTTTGACCGATAAGCTGTCGGGTCGTATCCACCGGAAGTTTTAGGGACCTCGTCCAACCACCAGGAGCACCTTATGGATTCCAGACGCAGACTCCTTCAACAGCTCACAGCACAGCCCTCGTTCGTTTCCTACCCGGGGCGTATAAGTATATATGTTGGTAAAAATAAGGAAAATATAAATCTAGAAGATGATGAACAAAAGCCCAAATCTTATTAAGGAATTATAAATATATATTACATACTAATTTAATCTCCTTTAGGGAGGAGACTAACTGGTTTAGCTACCTATGGTAGCGGAAAGAAAAACAACTCGCATAAAATCTATAGGAATACAATGTTTATTGTTGGAGAGAAGTAAAGAAAATTTTCGATGCCCTTTCTCTTCTCCAATGCCTTCTTTATATAGGAGTCTTTAGGCCTCCTTCCTTGCTGCATTATTGCCTTGGATACCTTATCCTTCGTGTCCATGTGACAATGGGTCCAGATAAGGTAGACAGCTTGTAGTGGTTTTGGACCCCTCGTTGAATTATTTTCCAAAGTTGGTTGTCCGTTTCTATTATTGTTCCACCGACGATTCTTTTTATGGTAGAACGTCTTTTTCTTCCACCCACCATTGTCGTTTTCTTTTTGGTGGGTGCTGCTTTATCAGATGCTCTCTTTTACCGAAAGCATCTTCTACTTTATTCTCACATGGCCTCTTTATTTCTGTTGGCCATCTGCCTTTTTTGGAGGGACCCTCGGAGCTCGTCCCTTCTGAGAAGCTTTCTTCTCCTCATACTCGTTGGCTCGGAACTTCTTCTTATCTGGTTTGGGTAAGAAGCCCTTTCCGAACTCAGGTTCACGTTGGACTGGACAATCCGAACATATCTTGGACTCCCAATGGCCAACATGAGCCATGTTGCAAAATTTTCGATGAGTCTCTTTACTCATCGCCATCTTATTTTCCCACAGAAGAGTTCTTTTCCACTCAAAAGCCTCTTCCGCGAACTTGGTTGTTTTCCCTGTCATAGTATTTAACAGGAACGATCCATTCATTGAATTTTGAAAGAATTTGAATGGAAACTTGACTTTGTCCATCTCTGTGAGACAGACCCATAATCCCCATGCTCGCCTCGTCGTGATTTGATCATCAGAAATGGAGGCGATCATTGGAACCTCATTAGCTGGTGCCTTGATTTGATTGAAGGCATCCATTCGGGGTCTTCGAAGCCTTATGTAATGAAAGGCCTCATGATTTCCCTTCCCTGCTGGTTCTGGGGCTGCACTTATAAAATATAGCTCCAGTGTATCACCTCGGCAAAGTTGGTCGTTATTTGCCCAGGTATCATGTACTGCTTCCTGGATCCAACGGGGTAGACCCTTGATTTCTGGAAACGATGGGGACATAGTATAAACTGAGGCAAGTGCCCCAAACTCATACCACTGCTTGACATCATGGGGTTTTGATCCCGGCATCATCCATACCCGTGGATATTTCTCCGAGATATCAACCCTGCTAGTACTTGGATTGATACCTACTCTTGTGAATAATTTCTCCCAATTCGCCTGATAAGCCTGTTCAGAAGAGGAGAAAATAATCAAGTTAGTATTAGACTCAGATTTGCCTGTCATGGGCCTGAGACTAATCTCTCCCTCTTTTTCCCCAGAGGTGGAGGGTTGACATGATGGTTCAGGCGGTGAAGCCCTAGCATCATCTTTTTCTTGGGCCAGTGGTTCAGACTCCACCAGCTTAGAACTTGCTAGAGGGGTATTCGAATCCCCATCTGCCGGTTTAGGTGCCGGAACACGAAACTCTGCTATCTCCAGAGGTTTTCTGGAAGCCCGCAGGATTGGCTTTTCCAATGCTGACCATAACTGAGTATTGGTCAGCAAACTGGCTCGTATCCTACTAGAGACTTTCGTCTTATCAGTAGGTTGCATTTTCCCCATCTGTTCAGCATGGAGAGTGCACTCTTCCCATTCTTCCAAAAGCATTTCCAGATTTTCTCGGAGATGCCTCTGGGCTAGGAGGATGGAACTGACCTCAGCTGGCTCCATCTCTTGTCAAAAAATCTGCAAGAACATTTTCATGAGATTTTAACACGACAATATCATAAATATAATATTGCCATAAAGCTTGCCATCTAAGTAACCTAGCATTTTCAGGTTTTGATGCTATGTTATTTCTTAGGAAAGCTTTAACCTGTGTATTATCAACTTTTAAAGTAAATTTCTTTGCTAATAAAAATAAAGGTCATTTCTTAAAAGCCTTTACTACTGCAAAGAATTCCTTCTCGTTGATATGCCATCTGATGGCTTCACTTTCTGCGAACAAACCACTACAATATCTGCATGGTTCTTCTCCATATGGAGTGATTTTCATTAGGACTGCTGCCCACCAATGATCACTCGCATCTGTATAGAGGACAAGATCATCCTCATCCTGTGGAATTGAAAGCTTGGGGAGATTTTTACATTCCTCCTTTAGCCTCTGCATTCCCTGTCGATGCTCTTCCGTCCATATAAATGGAACATCTTTCTTTAGTAGATTACTAAAGACCTTCCTGTGTTTCGCCAGATATTTGATAAACATTCCGGCGAAATTAACCACTCCCAGAAAACTCTGAAGTTGTTTCTTCTCTTTCAATGTTTATGGAAAATCCTGGACCTTCTGCACAATATGATCCTGCAAAGTTATTCCAGACTCATCGATCTCTATTCCCAAAAACTCCATTTTTTGGGTTGCAATCACTGCCTTCTTCTCTGAAAGCACTAATCCCTCCTTATAACAAACATCTGCAAATAATTCAAGATGTTTGATGTGTTCATCCATATCTTTTGATGTTATAAGGATATCATCAATATAGACAAACATAAAAGAAAAATAATCCTTAAAAAGATTATCCATCTTTCTCTGGAAAATCTGGGGAGCATTAGCTAACCCCATTGGCATTACGTTCCAAACGAAATACCCTTGTGGTGTTGAGAAAGCTGTAAGTCTCTTGCTTTCTTCCTCCATGCGAATCTGGTAGAAACCTGACTTGCAATCAAACTTTGAGAAGACCTTAGCATTGCGTATGCAGTTAATGAGGTGATCTCTACTTGGGATAATATATCCATCAAACTCTAAAATATCATTAATCCCTTTGTAATTAATGACAAGTCTAGGTTTACCTCGCTTGATCTCACCATGATTCCTTACCAGAAACCCTGGGCTACTGTAAGGCGAACTAGCTGGCTCGATCAACTTCATATCAAGATGTTCCTTGATAATAATTCTCATATCCTTCTGATCTGTCAAGTTCATCAGGATTGGTCTGAACCTTACGAACTCGTGCACCCTTTCCGGCTTCACCTTTAAGGTTGCTTTGAGTTGGTTCCTATCCCACCAGGCCAAAGGATTCTCATTGTAGCATCTCGAGATCTTCCTTTTTACATCTGCAAGGGACACCTGCATTTCAGCCTTGATTTCTTTGTTAGAAATCAAAGATGTTTTTAGGATATTAATTTCCTCCTCCTGAAGATCCTCCTCACGGATGCAACTAAGCACTGCTTCGCTGAACCTCCGTTGATCCTTCATCTTTGGTTGACGAAGTTTGCCTTCATCATTCCTATCACCACGCTTGCTGCGAAAAGCTACTGGAATCTGACGATTAAACGCTTTCCTCAGTCTCCGAACAATGATTTTATGCTCACAATTGGTGGTGAACACTAATCTTCTTCGCTCATTGTCCTGCGTGTATCTCTTGAACATCTGTAGGAAATTATTTCCTAGCAGAACATCAGCTCCTGTATCATGAAAATAAATTGGTGGAGTCTTAACCTTATACCAAGGTGTTTGTCCCGCTCCTCCAATTAGCATTTCCACTTCTTTTACTCCTTTAGATAAGAGTAAAATTCTTTTAGAGAAATCCCTGCCCGCAATTTGAGGTAGAGTATCCTCAATTTCTGCTGGAAAAATGCCCCTTCTTGCCGTGCATATTCCTGCACCGGAGTCAATATAGGCCGAGAAATATTCTGCCTTATATTGTTCATATAACACTCCTACTGGAATGTATATCGAGAAGGGACTCGTCATACGATTAGGAGTCTTCTTTCCTCTATCGTAATCATCATCCCCTGGTCCATCTGTTTCCAGGGCTTGAATCTTTCCAAAAAATCCCGTCCTAGAATCAGAACATCTTCTCGTCCTGCTCTCCCTTTAACCTCTACAATAAAACCCCCAAGGTCAAGGGTTCCATTGTAATGGTTAACCTCCGGCTGCTGGAGATAGTACAAGACACTACATGGAAAATTATTTTCCCATCTTGTAGTATCAAACCTTGTTGTCATCCCTCTCCATCCTTCTGGACATTTCAGATTAACTGAAACCTGAGCTTTCCATGGGACTTGGGGTTGACCTTCCTGAATGAGTTTCCTTCCAAAAGGTTGAGATATAATTCTATCTCCTTGGAAGGATAATCTTCCTGAGTTTATCTTAAGACTTTGATCATGTCTTATGACCGGCCTCTCTTGTATACGAATGTTGACTTCCCTCTTTTGTGGAATCTCCATTCTATCGGGACCAATTGCTGTAGTCACCTTCTTGAAGATGTCAGGTATTTCGATAAATGGCTTTCCCAAGAATAACTCCGTATGATGAGAGTTGGAAAGTGCATACGAAATCTGATATGTTATAGAATAAGGTGTATTACCCTCATCCAATAACTCCTTTCTCTTGAAGTCCTGATAAAGAGTCAGAGCTTTACTGAAACCCGAGTCGTTGAGATTGTAAGCAATCTTGGGATAAACAATTCCCACGACTTGGCCTGCACAAAGATTACCGGCGATAGTTTCCATCACCGAATCTTGTAGGTTTCTGATCCTCCTATCACATATGGCTATGTCAATTGGAGCATCAATTCCTGTGAACATCGTGGATTTGAGCACCAGTTGTATTGCCCCGATATGAATCCATCTCATCTTTTCGGCAATCTCTGGTTTAAGTTTCTCCAAATCCTCCCGGATGTCGCTTGCTGGAATCAATTGCATCTCCACTTGATTCCCAGTAAACTCGATTGGAAGTGACATCTCTCGTCTAGTGATTCCGTAGACGATATGATGTTTCCTTCTTCCTAAACTGAAATTCCTCAGTACTTCGTCTAGGTTGCTGGCATTAAAACCTTGATACTTCTGAACATTCAAGGTTTTCTTCATGATTTTCTCGATCAGGTTTGGCGAGATCATCGTTCGACTAGAGAATCCAGTCCGATCTTCCCTCTCCTGATGACAAGACTCCGCTTCAGTCTGAAGATTCTGTAGATCCATCAGAATCCTCATCCTTACTAAGAATCTCTTCTTGCTCGTATATACTCTCGTCCGAGGGTATATCTTCAAACTGGTACACTTGTACCAATCTTTGGTAATATATGGCATCTTCGATGTCCGGGGTAGACTCGAATCTTCGCATGCCTCTCTGCTCGTTATCTGGGCAATTTGTCGAAATATGCCCCTTGGCTCCGCAGGTCCAGCAATTACAATCTTTAAAACTTTCATTAGCTCTGGTGTGAGCTTTTCTAAAAGTTTTCTTTGCTGGAGTTCTTGAACTGGATCCTTGGAACGAACTCCGGCTTCTGGCTGGTCCGCTTCTTTCTCCAGTTTTGTATGCTCTAGCCTTTTGTCTAGACCACATCGTCCTTGGCTTCCAAGATCTTCCTCTTGGATTTCTTTCTTTGAAATAGGGTTGATACCTATTCTTTCATCTTTTGGTTATTGATGGCTCGCCTCCAATAACAACTGGAAGATCATTATCTTCACAGTTAAGGTGAGCTGCTTTGTTGATTCTTCGCAGCTTCTTCAGGTTTTTCTGAGCAGTGGCTTGTTGACACCACTCTGAAAGCTTTTGATGTACATAAGACATCCTCTTGGCAATGCTATCACTGCCCTTGGGGATATAATCTCTTATCATCATCTCCTTCCATGGGCTCGGAAATTTTAAGAAGAAAATTTCCTTCGCGATAGTCTCATCAACTTTTGACTGATGCTGGTAGATTGTAAAGAGCTGAAGAAATTTATTGAGCGCCTTTGGATCCAAGACTGTAAGTCTTAGATTATATAACGCCAATAGATATTTTCTTCTTTTCTCTCTATACCATTTTCGAAGCTCTGTATAATCTACCAGCATCAGTCAAAAGCTGGTATAAGGCCAAGATTTATCTCAAAACAGGCGAATAAATGATCCAACCTGTGCTAATTTCAATAAGTAATATGCTCAAAATTCTGTTTATAAAACCTTGGTCGTAAAACCCAAAAATCCGGTCGTCAAAACCCGGTCACTATTTCAAAACCCGGTCACTATTCATCAAAACCCGGTCACTATTCATCGACCAGATTTTGATATAAAATAAAACCTGCCGAATTTTTAATTTTTTATTACCATCTTAAATTATTTTGAGCATCTTACTAATTGAAATCATTTTGAAATACTAATTATTAATTAACTATATATGTACTAGAGAAATTTGTTCTTAATTAAGCATTTTAGCCATGGGCAAAATAGTCTTTTTGGGTACTTTTCATAGATTTTTACAAAAGAGGGCACTTCTCATTTATATGTTATAGAAGAGGGCATATTTCATAAATAACTCTATATAAATTATAGTAATTTATTTGGTTCGGGTTGTGACATAATGATATTGTACCAAAATTATGTCACATTTTTTTAAATCATTGACTAATTGATGGGTATGATAAATACATTTTTTTTGCATAGAATCAAATATATTATGTAAATAATTTTTTAATTTTTTTTTTGTTCGATTAATCATACCAACCCACTAACCCTATTGAATTCACAATTCATTTGGACTAAAATTTTCAACTCTAATTCTCTTTATAGAGTTCTCTTTAATTTTGAATTGGGTTCGAATATACATCACTTATAACTAAAAATTTCTGCCCAGTAGAGAACCATAAATTTGACAACTTAATAATCCTATGTAAAGAGGTTTATGCTTGACATCTATCTCTACCTCTCTACGTGCCAGCGCACAATTGGTTAACTTAATGTGTTGCAGAATTCTGATACTAGTATGATTTAAGGAAGCAAGTTTTGATTCGCAATCTCTGGTGCCTTTCTTTACAATTTGATCGGAGGTTGGTGACTTGGAAAATGTAATGTTGGAGTGAAGTGAAGGGTAGCAAAATACGATAGTAAAATGAAATTGGGCTAGTTCCACCAACTTTATTTGTTTGAAATTACTTTAAATTTTTGTATTTTTTCTTTTTATTTTCTATTAGTATTATGATTATAGGGTCCATCAAATAGTTAACTTGAAAATAGCACCATAGTAAAAAAAAATTAAGATAGTTCAAAAAGTTGATAGTTGATGATGCGTAACACATTTGGCACACTATGGGTAGCACCATTGTGGATGCTCTAAACGAATCCTTGGGGTAAATATATAAATAATAAAAAAGAAGCACATTTATTTACCATTATATCCTCATTAAAACACATGAATGTTATGCGTTGAGCTCAAGTATTTCTTTTAACTTTCGAACAAATTACTGAGTAGTATAATATAAGAGTACTTTGCTTGTGCACTTGGGAGATTTTTTTTTTCGCCTTTTCTTTCAAGTAGAGACATTTTAGCCTTTATCATATTCATTAATATAATTACCGAAAGAAAAAACAACAGTAGTTCGGTATTGCGACTGCAGCATACGCTCAGAATCTTGTTCTGCAATTGGGACATACATCCCTTTTTTTTTGCTCGAAACTGAGCGTACATTTAGATTGAGATGCAACAAACATGCAATTGCTACATGCTAATGCTACATGGATACAATGGTGGTTAATTAGTATTAATAATATTCGAAAATGGGATGGAGTAATAATGTTGCATGCATGCAATTGCAGGTAGCGAACCTGTAGCTAGTTTTGAAAGTGTTGTAGGAAAGAAGGTAGTGCGGAAGATGAGATGTGATTATCTTGTTTGAAGGTTGCGAGGGGCAAGTGCAAGTCCTGATTGGAATGAAAGTATGGAGAATTAAGTAGTGATGAGTAAGTGGACTGAAGGGGTTCCCTATGGCTATGGGCATACACGTGGACATCCTCTCCGTAATTCCACGACAAGAATCTGTGCGCACCCAACAACTGCTCTTCTCCTCCTCCTCCACTACAGAAATCGAATCCCGATATTGCATCAGTAGGAGTAGCAGTTGCAGTGGCTGCAGGTGGAGGGTGGTGAAGGGCGTCGATGGAGGCTTTAGCCTCCTTCAAGAGCCAATCAATGGCTTTGCTGGGGCGGTCGTAGCCCAGCCTCTCCTGCACATCATAGAACATAATGGCGGTTCTCGGAGACAGCCTCACGCGCCGATCCCTCGTGCCCCTTGCCGTCCACACTTTGCTGTGCCTATCATTTCTGCCCCCATTATTATCCATGCTTCTCTTCCCACCTCTTCTTTTCGATTCATCAACTTTTCCTTTTTCTCTCCCTCTCCCTGCACCACATCCCAATTCATCACCCACTTTTTCCATATATTTTGTGTAAGCTGCTGCCCAAATAAAGGCAGATACATGCCTATACTTATGCAAATCTAAGGTAGTGAAGCAAGGAGAGTGAGAGAGAGAGAAAGAGTCCCACCACCCATATGCTTTCCATTTCTTCTGAATGATTAGTCGTAAAGAAATAGTGCACTAGTACTAGTAAATAGTAACACCACGATCAGATGGTGGTGCATGTAAAATTATTTGTACTAATCATGGGGCCTTGGTTTCTTTCGCAACACAACTGTTGTGTACCATAACGAAGCAGTTTTCGTTGTGTGGGGGTTCATAATTCATTAAGAAATGTTGGAGTGGGAAATGGAGGCGACAGCGCATCACTTCCCATAATATCCCAGCACTTGACTAATCATTTGATAGAGTTGAAAACGAAATGGCATGATATTTATTGAGATGAGATTGTGGGGGGAAAAGTAAAAGACACTATTTAGCGTACTATATATGTGGTGAGAGAAGATAGATATTGTGTGATACGATTCCATAGCCATTAACATGAAAAAGAGCAGGTTAACTTATGGGTAGTGGGGCCCCCTGCCCTTCTTCTGCATGCGCCCATGTGACTTTTCTCTTTTCTTTCATCCTCTGTTCTCATGTTCGTTATAGGAAGAAGTAGATTTTTTGGAAGATGTTTACTGCTGCACAAGGAAAAACAGGAGGGAGAAAAGAAAGTTATTTTCTATGTCCAGCGGTCCATGACATTTTTTTTATGCCATAATTATTAAAAAAAGTGTATAAAATAATGTAAAAGTTATAAAGGTAAAAAGTTGCACACCTTGTTTAAAGAATAACTTTTACTCCATCTATCCCACTAAAAGTGGCCACGTTTGACCAAAAAATTCTAACAAATTTGGTTAAATGTATCCACTTTTAGTGGGACGAATAGACTATCATTTTTCGAGTGTGTCAAGGATAGTAGAGAGTACTACATTCATACAATCGCTATACATAGAGATAGAGGAGAGACATGTGACGTGGATTGATTTAAAATAAAAGGCAATTTTTAATTTTATGAATAAAAATAATTTTTATGAGCAAAAACTTTTTGATTAGAATGCATTTTAGTCATTTCCAACTATAGAGTCAACTTTTTGTATCAAACTTGAAACTAAGAATCTTAATCTAATTTTTAAAAAAATATTATAGTACTACAATTTCATGTTGGGAAGGCCCTAGCCCATTGGGATTTCACATTTTTAGGAGGTGCACAATTAGGAAGGTGCACAACTAGGTAAGGTAATGGGTCGGATTTGGATCGTAATTTAAATTTAATTTTTTTTCGTATTGTCCAGATCCGTTGGATCTAAACAAAATTAGATCCTAGCCTAAATCTATTGGATCTGCGGATTTACGGGTCCAAATCAAAATCCATATATTCTTTAAACAAATATTCAAATTAAGGAAAAAAATATTACTTTGAAAATATTCAAATATTAAAATTTTCATCATCGAACACATATAAGTTCGTACACTCTGAAAATGACATATTCATTCAAATTAGTACATTCTGATAATCAATATTTGTAATCATCGAGCTCAAAGTCTTCCATATTATTACTGCTTTCAAAATCACCAACATCCAACACAAATCAAGAAAATTTTTTTTGTAAGATATACACTTCTTTTACATAAGCATAAGACTAAAGAATTAATAAAATTAAAATGTCGATAAAATCAATTTGTTCTCCATCTTCATCGGAATTTTCATTAACAATTGAACAAGCATATGGATATTTATTGTACATTTGTCAATAAAAAATAAAATATATAAATTATTAGTAAGTTAAACAAGAAAAAATAATTAAAACAAATAGACAATGATACATTTATATAAAATAAAATAACTATTACTTTAATGTCATCAACCATCTAATTTAGATAGAAAAAATAATTAAACTTAAAATAAATATTACATATATAATAGATAATTAATATATTTAATTTCGAATCTCGGGCCAGATCTGAATTTGAAATTTCTCTTGATTATGGGGTGTTTCGTTTACTTGATTAGCATTGATTAGGTGTGATTGATAAATTAATCAAACATTATCAAGTGTTTAGTTTGCTTGATTTGGTCTGGGATAAATTATTCGGCCCTCATATAATCAAGGAATTTCTTGATTATTAATCAACCCAAACTTGACTTGATTAGGCTTGATTATTAATCAAGCATAATTTCAAAATGCAAATTTATAAAATTATCCTCATCAATGTTGTTATTTACGAAAATACAAGTAAACACATACCCAACATATCTCTATAAAGTGCAATTCAGGTATTTTTTTTATATTTTAATTATAATCACATAATTTATCAAACATTATAATCAATCAAACAAAACACATGATTATATAATCCAAATAGTCTCATCATCCCTTATCATATCAATCTAATATATCACATCCACCAAACCAAACACCCTCTAAGTGCATACATTCTTGTGATTGCATGCTTTGTAGATAATAATTAAGTATTATCATAAAAATACATATTTTCTTGTTGAGTAATTCTTGTGCAATCAACTCGGGTTGAGTACTGCAAAACTTTACACGATTAGAACATTTGTCAAAGCGTAGTGCTTGCCATGTTTCACACTCTTTCTTAAATTGTTGCTCTTGAAGTAGCATAATTAATATTATTGAAAGATATTATATTAAATGTTTGTTAATCTTGAAGATTAATAAAATTAGAAGCATTACCACCTTTTATAACGACAATGACAATATTTAGATTATTGGTTCTTGAAGAGCTCATTAATCTAATCTATTAAAAATTACCATTCTTCAAAATATACATATTAGCTATAAAAGGCTATCTAATATAATGTTGCGAATAGAACTATATTTTTAAAGACCCAAAATTATTCACAAATTATAAAGGCATGAATGTTGGGTCACCCCCTTGTTAATTAGTGTGTAATATAAATAAATCATTTCTCATTTGCTATTTATTTATCATCACCAAACGTATCGAATGGATTCTAGAAAAATAAATTCATACGCCGTTGAAAATGATTATCTAGAGTCAATAATTGATGATCAATTTGAATGGTACGTTTATTATTTAATCCAACTAAAATAATATTTTCGGCATTAGGGAAGAATATAATATGATAAGAGAATGCCATGAAAAATATTGTTGGATTTAATAGACTAAAATACACACACTAATGAATATGAACCAGAAGTTCAATATATTCTTAACTGCCAAAGAGTCATTAAACCTTTTATGATAATTGTAAATGCACCATTAAGAATCGAAAATCTCTGAATGAAATCATCTCATATATGCTAGAAGCATAATACTAGAAGTGTGAGATATGTATTGGTGCTAAAGATTATAATCCGCGGAATACAAAGTTAATAAATCACTTCACTCCAAATATTCTCTTGAAGAGGATTGTCTTGAAGACAAGAACCACAATATATTTGCACGTGCACTAAATAATCATAATACTGTGATTACGGAATGACCAGATTCAAATATTATGAGATATGGAATAAATCTGGTATTAAATTTATATTAAAATTGACTAGAAATTTGTCAATATAAGGAGAGTAAAATAAATATATTATAGTTGTCGACAATAAATTTTGCCTCAATAATTGCTTGCGAATTGATTATTTGGATCCAAAAGCTAAAGTTATAAAATAGTGCCAAAGGCACTAAATAAAGTGATAAGAGCAATTGAGACACAGTTAACTCGCTAAATAGACGAAAGTCTTTTATAGTACATGCACAAAGGAATGTGGTCCTGGCAGGACATATATGATTGTATAATTAGAAATAAATAATGTGGTCCACGTAGGACACAACTGAGTACAATTAAGTGCTTATACAAAATGATAAATGAAATGAATTGATTGGCGATGAATAAAGCGATATTAACTCAAGGATTTTAGCATAAATCCTTAATTAATTATATATACTCTCCTATTGATTTAAAATGTTCCGTTATCAAATATTTTTGGCAGTAATCATGGATATAAATATCCATTTAGTATAAGTCGTGACTATAATTTTGCAAAAAGTCACTAGACAAATATCTTATGAAAGTCCCTGTTGGACATGATAGTTCTTAAATAAGATCACTATATATTTTATTATAGTTGAAAAATCAACTAATTGAATTCTTCTAGAAGAAGATTTATAATAATAAAAGTAATCAAATGTATCTTTATGCGATTACCAATAATTCTTTTTTTTTTTGTGTGTGAGATTTTGTATTATTGGAACACACAAATGTTTGAAAATGTTAAATTCATGTCTAATGACGGAGATTCTGAATCGAAAGACTTGAGTAAGTCTAAGTATTCTCTCGACTCGCAGATCGAGAATCTCCATGAAGGAGCTTGTTTTCACCAGTTGATCTATTCGATAAGATTCTACATAGAACATATTCGAATAAGGTTCTGTAGAGAATATACTTTTGATAAATAACATCCATTTGCTTCAATGATTGTTTCATCACTTGAAGTGAATGAACTAAATTAGACCAAAAGAAGATAACCAAATAATGTTGGACCAAAAGTTCATTGTTTGAAGTGTTAGGCACTAACTAATATATCAGGTCTGATTCAAAAAAAATTTATTTTCTAGCAAAATATATTATTTACTCCTTGAAGGAGATATTAAAATAATATATTGAACATATAATTGGTTATTTTCAATATACACAAGTTATGTGTTTATATTGGTAGAAAGATTGAGATTGACATTGGTGTGCTACTCGGATGAAGATTAATTATTTGATCCTCATATAATTTAATTTTGGACTGGTACAACGATATGAAACATATCTCCACTATTTTCCTAGAAGGAATAATATAATGTGTTGCACAATTAAGTTCCAGTAGAGCAACGACATATGTGTCTACTCAATTTTATCCCCACAATTATATTTAGAAATATATTGAAAATATTGAAAATCTTATGTTTAGATTGTTTAATTGAGGGAGCAATAATTTTATTCATAATCTTGAAGATTTGGTTATGAAGACCATATAAATAATCTCGAAGATTATGTTCTGAAGACCATTGGTTGTACTCTTTTTCCCTCGCTAAATTTTTCCAACGATGTTTTCTTAGTTAAGGTTTTTAATGGGACAACTTGTACAATATACATATATATTGTATATCAACACTCCATTTCCTATATCATAATATATTCATGATAATTGAATGTGTATATTTAGAAGATTGTACTCTTCAGGGGGATCAAATATTCCAAAAGAAGTTTAAAAATTAGACTTGAATGCCTACTTTATACCTCGAAGGCTACATCATGTTGTACTCTTTTTCATTTATCAAGTTTTTTCTCATTGTATTTTCTTGGTGAAAGTTTTTGATGAGACAACAAATAATGAATATACATATGTTTTTATCCTATAGAGTTTTTCAACAAGATTTTTAACGAGATATGTACATCACACACAGTAATGTCCAAGGAGGAGTGTTATAAATATTACTCCCTCCGTCCTGCTAAATGTGGTCACGTTTCCTTTTTGAGACGTCCCACTAAAAGTGACCACTTTCCCAAAAATAAAATAATTTTACCTTTAAAATACATCTCATACTTTTTTAAAACACCATACTTTACTTTCTTAATCTCCGTGTCGGATCCTTTGAGGCCGCATTTAGCGGGACAGAGTGAGTAGTATTTGTGTGGACATTACTATTTAAATTATTTGTGTATTTATTTTATTTACATGTATTTCTTTGTAGAGGAAAAAGAATATATATATAAGAATACACTTTTAGGATTTTTGACCCTACAACTTCATTTTTATCTACGCCGCTTACTTTGCAGTTTCTCTTTTCTTCTTTCCTTTATTCACTGTTTTGCATAGTCAATTACAATCAAACAAACTCAGATTATAACAATATTAATATTAATAGAGGAATGAGTAATATAACAACTCATTGGGCCCGAACTAAGAATAGGCTTGTAACATGGAGGCCCAAAAGTCAACTTAAAAATGAAAGTTAATGACCCATAAAAACTCAAATTTTGAATAAATTATGGTTTTAATTAGGGTGTCACGGTACCGTATACCTTACTTTAGTATACATTTGTTACACGGTATATTAAAATTTATTTATAATTAAAATCACCTTAAACAAGGTCTAACATATACAAAGAACATACTAAGTATTATTTTTTAATAACATAATATTTTAGATGAACCACTAATATCATATAAACAATTACAAGATATTAAATAGTTATATAATTGTATTTTCATATAAGTAACTAGATTTAAATATATGAATCATAATTAATTTGATGATACATTATAAAAATAATAATATATTTTCATTAATTATATATTATAACTTATATTATATTTAGTATCAAGTATATATGTATATGTAGTTATATGATCATATAAAACACTTATGTTTTTAAAGCATACTTTTGGATTATATTTATCTATATGTTATTGTAATGAATTATATAATTGTTTTAGATTAATATACTTGTTTTAGAAAATAATTTAGCCGATCGTGTAATTATATCATAATTATTTAGTTATGTAACAACAAATATATATCTATATATATTAGTTTATCATTATTATTTAAAATAATAAGTATAATTTATTGTTCAATCTTTTTAATTATCAATAAACTCACATATTTTGTAATTTATCATTAATACTTATTAATTATAATTCATAATTTATAAATAAACAATTTTGTGTACAAATAATATTATAAATATATGTGTGTGTATATATATATGACGGTATACATCGGCATTTGGAAAAATCATACCTTTACCTTACCTAAAAGTTCGGTACGGTATGATACCTTACCGAAAATTTCGGTATACCTTATATCTGGTATTTTACGATATTTTTTGATACTGTAAGTACGGTATACCTTTTTTCGGTAAAATTTGACAGGCCTAGTTTTAACTATCAAATTACAAAGAAGCTAATAAATATCCAAACTTTTAATTTCTCTTATTATTTACCATATTATTGACTCTGATACATATGGGTTTTATCCCAAAGTGGCATTAAATGAGTATGTGGCATATTAAGTTGTAAACGACATGGTTTAATTGTAGATGGGAATGGAAAGAGCAATTAAAAAGCTTATGTTTCTCTAGCAATCTAATTCTCCCATCTGCTTTTTTTGCAGTTCTTGTGTAATCCAAACTGATTCTTCCATCGTAGATTGGTTAAATCATGTGGTTTTTACAGTGAATTTTGTGAACGCTACTCTCAATGTGGATGTGATATTAATTAAAATGGTATTATAATTACTCGTGCTATATTTGTATATGTTTTTATTTATAGTTCATTAATACAAAGACATTGTTTTCGTAAATAAATTAAAATTAGTGTTCAAAATGATCATAAAGTAATTTGTATGTAAATTATTTCCTTGAACCTAATATAGTAATATGCCTTACAAATCAACCAATGCACATAAGATTAAAACTATTTTGTATATTAAACTGTTATATAGCATTTTATCATATTCTGACTTTCTTGTTATTTAGCTTAACATTTCAATGTCAGAAACAGATTGATAACTAGTTATTGATTCCTCATCAAGTATTTAGAATAATAATTGATAAGTTTTAACATGAAATCATAATTCGACATGAACTAATACAATATTATTTAATTTAGATCACACCTTATGTTGATTTCAGATTACTCATTTTTTTTTAATTTATAATTCGTAAGTATAGATATGAACAGTTATTATTTGTATTTGTCGTGTCCCGATTGTCATCTTGTCACGCCCGCTTCCTACTAATTCTAGTAAAGCCGGGAACATGA